>VDFB02288306.1:0-46909 GCA_007258455.2 Sequoia sempervirens | reverse complement strand
TTGTCACTAGTTTGCTATAAATTGTAGTAAAAGACCTCTACATGGTGCAAGACAATTTGAAGTCTACAACAAACCCTCTTGCTATTATGAAAGGCCTTGTTTGCAGACCTTTTCTTGTACAAATATGTTTATTATGGGTTTTTTATCATCCGTGATATATTAGGGTAGGAGAATAATTATATGAGGTGATCCTAAATATTTTTATGTGATAAAGGCCTTGCCAATTTCTTTGAACTTATAGATAGAAAACAAATTTTGAAACATATTGATACAAGATTCAACCTACATCCTTTACTTGTAAATATTGAAGACAAATAGAGAATTGTATAAGAGGTATTAGACACATCCTTTACTAGTTTCTCAATTGAAAATTCAAGCAACATTATTTTCCACTAAATATTATAGAAAAAATAGGGAAATTGTAAAAGAACTATTAAAAGAAAAGTTAAAAATCATAGCTAAATCACAGATGAGTCAGAGGCCACACTAAACATTTTTGTAGAATATAAGTAGGCTATGTAAAACTTGGTTTTTCAATTCAAATTAGAAGCTACATTGTTTGGCATGAAACCCATATTAAATAGAACTAATAAATCCAATGAGTACCAATAATCTGCATAGCCTCCCCACAATGGCACAGGCTTAATCAGAAATTAAAGCCACATTACTTGGAAATAAATTTTGCAGTCAAATAGAGAAGTTGAAAAAGAGCTATTGCATGACAAATCCTCTTTCCAGCCAAGCTGATAGGGAACCTACCAGAAAGTTCAAGCAGATAAATTGAACAGATAAAAAGGATATTAGAAACAATAACACTTACCAACTACCAAACTAATTTTATATCCAACATGTTCATAATCTACAAATGGTCCTGCGGTAATGCATCTAACATCACAGATGCAAACACATAACCAAAACAATAAATGGAGGAAAATAAAAATACTAACCCTAAGCATATTTATTGAGAAAACAAACAAGATTCAACTACAATTACTCCTATGGTAATAGGTATAAGGCCAAAGATGGACAAGGATAAACTCAGTAGCATCCCAAGCAAGCACCTGTCAAAAATTATGCACATTATGTGAAAGGTGGACAGTGGGAAAAATAATATCATGCAACATATTGGTGCAAGACAAGCAATCTATGTAATAGCTATAAGAGCTATTAGGATGATACTTATGAATCAAATGTATGTCATTCTCTAGTGTTTTCCTTATAGTTATTTTACAATTTTCCTATTTGTCTATAATATTTAATGCCAAATAATGCAACTCAAATTTATAGAATATTCATGTATATATGTATATATATGTGTACATATATGTATAACATATATATACATGTTATCATAAAAGAAATTATAGTTAAATGTTCTTTCGTTCGTTATTTTTCTATTTTTTTTCATTATCTGTGTATATCTTTGGCATTGCAACCATTACTAAAGGAGGAATTGTAGCTATATGTGTGCAAGGTTAAGGGTTGTATGAAACCATTGACATATTGGAGATAAAATTATGCTGGTGGTTGTTTAGTGTTAGTCTAGTAGGTCTTTTAGAATTTCTCTATTTCTATATAATATCTAGTGTCAAGTGATGCAACTTGAATTTTCAAAGGAGCTTATGCTGTTATATTGATGTTTTCATGGGTGTTTTGCATAGATGATTAATTTATTGTTAATGTCTTCTTGTTATATGTTTCTATCTTTGGCATTATACCCATTTTCCATACTTGAAAGAAATTATTGCTCTCTATGGGTGGAGAAATTGTAGTCTAATCTTCTTTCTTTCAACAAAAAAATATGGTTGGGCTTAGTAATTTTTTTCACCCTTGTTTATTCTTTCTAGTCATATATATATATATATCTGCTGGATGTAGCTCAAATTTTCAGAGCTTTGTGGAGTTATAATCGATGTTTGCATGGTGTTTTGTACGGATGATTTCCTTATTGTTTTTTTATGTCCTCTCATTATATGTTTCTATCTTTGGCATTATACCCATTTTTGAGACTTCAAAGAGATTATTGCTCTTTGTAGGTGGAGAAATTAGTCGAATCTTCTTTCTTTCATCAAAAAAATATGATTCGGCTCTCATCATTTTTGTCACCCTTTTTTATTGATTCTAGTTATATATATACACACACATATGCATACATACATACATATATACATACACACACACACACACACACACACACACACACACACACACACACACACACACACACACACACATATATATTCATACATACATATACAAATATATATACATATGTAGACATATATATATACTTCAAGTGCATATAATTTTCTACTATACACATTTTGTACAATTAATCCCTTGCTATCTTTCTAATTGAGCTAACTTCAAATGCTTACAAAGACAATGCTATAGATTGTGAGTGGCTACATAATTTATTCCTATGCTTGCATATATACAATTGCACAACTATTGATCTCCCGTGGTTTTTATTTTCAATAAATCTTATGGGTTTATAATTTGTTATACATGGGTGTTTTGCATAAATGATTAATTTATTGTTAATGTCTTCTTGTTATATGTTTTTGTATAAAAAGAGTTGCATTATCTACCATTTCGTATTATATAGAAATGGGGGAATTGTAATAGAGCTATTAGTAAAACATACATACATATATTTATGCATATATACATATATAGACACATGTATATATATATACATATTTACATATATATATATGTATACGTGCACACACACACACATATATATATATACACATATATACACACACACAAATATATATATGTATATATATATATATATATATATATATATATATATATACATACTTAATCAAGACTCCAAGCTACATTAGTATTATTCTAACACCTCTTTTACAATTTCTCTATTTCTCTATAATATTTAATGTGAGGTGATGCAAGTCGAATTTTCAATCAATTTTGTGGGTTTATACTCTTTTCTACATGGGTGTTTTGGATAGATGATTAATTTATTGTTAATATCTTCTTGTTATATGTTTTTGTCTCTAAGGTTAAACATAAACAAATCTTGTTCATGACTCAGCTGACAGAAATCCCGTCAGAAACTTTAAACAAATAACAAACACTCTGCATATCTATATATTTGCAATTTCTCCATCCATACAAAACCATAACGGTAGAAATCCATGGAAAACAACTTATAGATTTAGGAGAAACAGAGTTTTAACATAAATAATAAATAAACCATTTATACAAAACACCCAAGTAAAATGACATGTAGATTGCACAATGCCACAATTTTAAAACCCTCCAATCTACCATAAAACAGAGTAGAGTTCGATAATTTTTACAGTACTCTGCTATCAAACAATAGTATCATTTTTACAATAGTCCACTATGAAACCAACAACACAATGAATCTTTAAAAAATGCAACTTAATCAATATACATCCTCACACATTACGCAGAAAATTTGAGATACATTCACTGGAATTAAATATTATAGAGAAACAGAGAAATTATAAAACACCTACCAAACAACAAATCCTATTTAGGGCTCGATTGACGAAAATGCTGTAAAAAACTTCAAACAAATAAAAAACCCTCTATATATCCATATATATACAATAACTCCTATCTTAATCTGTAATTGGGCAATAAAATTACCAACCCTAACCATTTTGATGGAAGAACCTATATTTGACTAATATTTCTCCTATGGTAACAAGTATAAGGCCAAAAATGCATACAGATAACTACAAACAATAAACCAAGAATGAAAAAATTACAAACCCTAACCATATTTCTTGATGAAACTATAAGGCCCCACCTTGCGTGTGATTAGTAAAGACCTAACATGTTTTATGTGATCCTAAATAGATGGTAAAAATGTATTATGGATGACAAATAGTGTGATTATTTGATAATATTCTTGCTTATGCTACCGTGAATGTAAGACCTCGTTTCGTATCCCCCATTTTATTTCAATCAAACAATTAGTTAGATGATGATTATGATGAAATGAATGATGAAACTCTTTTTTAGGATTAATGGGCATTAACCTTGATTTAATTATGATAGAAGCACATATGAATTGTTGGATATAACTTGAAAGAGATGGGTTATTTGGCTTATTAAATTTTGGTAAATGGTTCATCATTAATGTTATAGGAGTTTAAAATGAATTACTAAGGTGGTAAACAAAATGATGGAGTGACTATTTCATTGACTATATTCTTGTATGGGAGTAAGTGTGTATTTCCTTGGATTATAATGAAAATTGAATCTAGGTTCATTTGATGTATTAATGAGTAAATAGTTTATGAGTCAAAATTATGTGAATTGGATTAGCTAGTAATATGAAGAGATATATGATCTAATCATGCTGACCTTGGTAATGTGCAGGAATCGAATATGCAAATAGGAGGATGGATAAATATTGGAATCAAATCAGATACATCTTTGGGAAGTTCTAAGTGTAGCCCTATTTGACTTAGAAGGGTTTGAGGTTTTATTATTGATTGGTTGATTATGTTTGAGTAGAATCCAATTGTAGGTCATGTGATGTGAGTTTGGTTGGGGTTGGAACCCTTGGTCAAGATCAAAACTCGTATGGATTCTTTTGTGGGTTTTAAAAAGGGATTATTGAGTCAATTTCCTTGGTTTTTGAACAAGAATAGACCCCTAGGACCTATACCTATGGGTTTGGAACCTTTTTGACATGTGAACTTGTCCTTGGAGTGTGAAAAGACCCCTCAAAAGTCCACATTCATGAATGTGACGAATTCAAAAAGTGTTGGGGCTTGGGAGAAGTGACTTGTCACTCTCAACTTCCCACTCCCCAAAAGTTCTTGGAATTGGCACAAGGCTCACACATGTGTGAGCACTTGTGGGAAAGAGTGTAAGTTTGGAGGATTCCTATATATCTCAAGAAGATGGAAGATTTGGGCAATTGCTCACTTCTCCTCTTGGAGAACATGAGTGAAGATGGTAGGAAGAAGGAGAAGAGGAGAGGAGTCCACCTCTTTGGAAAGATAGTGATCAAGATGTTTTGGCTTGGAGAGGAAAGATGAGAGTTCAATCCCTTCAGAAAAGAGATAAGTTCCTCCTATTTCCATTTACCCTTGTTGATTAGTTGTAAGAATGTGAAATAATGTATGAGCTTATGGTTTGAAATAGAAGGTAGAGAACTTAGATGTATGTATTGGTGTTACATTAGTTGAATCCCTTGTAAAAATCAGAAAGGACTCCATTTATTTTCATGGAGCTAAATGATTTCTTGCTCGGGGGTATGGCTAGAGCCCACGAGGCTCCATGATGCCATTACGGTAGGGTGGAGAGCAAGCCCAGTTTATTGTGTTCCATTCTTTGTTTAAAAGATTGCATTTTCTTATAAAATGAAAGGATTAGAGGAAATCTCTTACTTCATTAGAATGTTTTTATTTTATTTCTAAGCTTTTGGGTAATAATGGACATTTCCTTTTTTTTTCAATGGGGAAAATAAATTGCCTTGTGCTTGGGATATAGAGGTTCCCACCTTCAGCTTGAAGCAAAAATTACATTTCACTTCATTTGAGTTATGCAAAAAGAGTTGGGATGATGTATGATAAACAATGTGTAGAGTAAAAAGTTTTTCCATTGTTTTAATGTAACCCATGGAAAGACAGTTATCTAAATTCATCAAAGACATTTATTCTCAAAAAGAATGAAATAGTTAGACCTCAACACTCTCATAACATCAAAGAACAGTTAAAAAAAAAAGAAATAGTTAGTCACTACTGAAATAAACATAACTCTAATGGATCCCATTTGTGTATTGCTTGTTATGGAAGCACTTTTATTTATGTTATTTGGCTTCAGTGATGTAAATAAATTATCCTCCAATTCTAATAAAATTTCATAAGGGTTCTCTCTGGGTTACTGCCAAAGGAATAAATACATAAAAATGGTTATGGAGATGTAGTTTCCTTCCGGTCAATCGAAACAATACTAGAATTATTTTTGTTCAGCATTTAAAGTCTTACAAGACAAAAAAAAAGATATAGAAGCTTTATTGTTCTATTTATATAATTTCTGGAAGGACTCTGGTCATCTTTATAGCCTCAGTATTTGTAGAAAATTGATAAATCTTTACAACATTATCATCCAACCCAATCCAAGATTAGCCTTGAGAGATTGCAGAGAGCACTATATCACCAGTAAGTTTACTACAACTCTTCTGCAACCCAACATAGTAAACGTGTACCTCCTATTTTAGTTGATGGATCGAAATCTAAATGATCATTTAAGGAACCTGAAGTCCTTTCTACATTAGCATCTGAACAAACAATATAAAAAATATATATATCGAGCTGCAATCAACTGTAAATAAGTGCAAAGCAAACAAACAAACCAAAAAAAAAAAAAAGTTGAGTGTTGTGAAATAAACATATGTTTAAATGAAGACTTAAGTCATTTTTCCCCCTCTGTCGGCATCAGAAAGGTTGCCATTTTATACATAAAAGTACAAATATTGGTAACATGCTTGCAAACAAAAAAATATAGAAATCTGAATGCTACCCAAGTCTCCAGCATTTCGAAGTGCACAGGTCTGAGTAAACTAAAAATTCTCAGTATCATTGGGTGGTGATAAAGAGTGTCTATCTTCAGTCGAGGCTAAGAAGAGGTAGATAATAATAAGGAAATGGGAAAATTATTTCAGACCATTAAATGAGTTATCATTGATTAAGAGTTACATCAATTGATACTGGTAGCTAAGTGATTGACATCCAAGATTTCACATCAAGATTTTCTTACTACCACAGCTGGGAATAGTGTTTTGGTCCCCTTAGTAGATGAGGACTGGCACATTTATTGCAGCCTCCTGGGCACACAAAATAGTAGTATTACTGTTGGGAATATAGCACGATAAAGGAAAGAATGATCGCTAGTCTTATTAGGCGGATGAATAATAAATTATGTTGTCAGATCTAGGCTTCAAAGTTGGGATGGGATATCATCCCATGTTTAAATGACCCCCTTAGAAAATTTATAGCTTGCATAAAAGACTGCCATATTTTCTGGAAAAGAGTTAAGTGTGAATGTCACACACTCATCAGAGAAGTTACATTTTGTCAGTAATTTTCATTGATGTACGTATTCTTGTCTGTTCATTTTCATATATATTCATTTTAACTTGCTGTAATCTAGTTGGCATCACTGATGTGACCACATCACCTGAATGACAAAAGCATTGAAATAAATGACAGGCATTGTCAATATTTATGATAGGTTTAGTGATAGTAAGGAATATTAAATCTGATTAAACTAGTATTAGTCCCCCAGCCCCGGGTCATTATCGTGTAACACCGTGAGGGGAGATTAACTACAGCTATGGCAGGGCTTGTGGTAGGCATAGCTGCCACAAATATAACTTCCTTTTAAAATATGAATCCTATGTTACTGATAATCCTAGAGTTAGTAATGGCACTTGAGTTCTCTTAATTATCACTTTCGAAAGGTTATTAGTCAGAAGAATATGGATATTAATATCGATAACAATAACTTTGTGATACAAAGTGAGATATTGATGAATGTCATAATGCTAATAGTACCCCTCAAATATAATAGAACAATCTTTGTGACTGCTCTAAAAATCAATGAGTCCATATTTTTATAATAATAAGGCTGCGAGATAATTGATGAGAAAATATAAATATATTCCCTCAGTAAGCAAGCACTGGAACTTATGCGCAGCTGGTATAATGTTTGACTATTTGATTTTAGGGTAAAAAGAGTAGTTAATAAATTTAAATTAGTATTGTGCAGATGTGAATACCATGTTAGCACGAAAGAGATAAAAATAAAAATAAAAGAATATTTGATTGGTATTTAATTACCATGCCTTAATCTTTGCACGACCAATATTAATATGGTTAATAAACAATGAAAAAAAGTGAACACAAAAAAAAAAAACTCGCAATGATTAGTTAATATCATGGATAAAAAGAAGAAATGCTTTGGTGAGGATATACCGGTAGTTGATAAATGAGTTTAGTAAAGAAATATATATAATTGTGTAAATAATCTTGTTAGCATAAATTCGTGTTAAATAAATAATATGAGTGAAATAATAATACATTGTTAAAATTTACTGGATTATTAATGTTATGGTGAAATAAATGATAAAATTATTATCTAAGATTGCAATCTTAATCTAGTGGGTTAATAATAATATTAATATTGGATTTGACAAAAATGGTATAGTGATGTTAATTCTAATAGTTTTAATGTTCGATCTTAATAGCAATAAAGGGATGCAAATTCATAACTAAATGGTGATATTACTATTTAAAAAGAAAGTGAATTAAATAATGTTAATTTGATGTCAAGGTAAATAAATAAATAAACATTTCTTGATATTTTAAGTTTTAACCATGAAAATAAAAGAGTAATTTAGAGGATTTACTAACTCTCAAAGTAAAATAGATTAATTTGGAGGATTTACTTAAGCTCAACTTCCTTTCACCTTATTAATTTTGGAGTAAGTAACATGAACATAGATGTAATGGGTAAAATTAAATGTAATATATTTTGGCCTTAATATTTTGGTATAGTAATAATAACGAAATGTAAATGGGGTTTATTCTATGTGGAAAAATATTGGTAATATAGGATAAACAAAAGAAAAAAGTAGTAAATCAAAAGTGATACTCATATAAAAGTCAATATTAAAGTTACACCCAATGTTAATATTGGTATTAAAAGAATTTGTGGTTGAGTAAAATAATAGTATTAATATAAAAATGAAATAATAATAATAGTAGTGGTAAAATAGTAAATTATAAATGTTAAGAGGATAATATAGTATTAAGATACAATTAAGGATAACTTTATTTTAGTAATATTATATCAATATTCTTGTGAATATGAGCAGTGATAATAAAAATAAAATTCATACATGGGTGCACTATGGTTATACTATTTGCAAGAATTTTTCCTCAAAAATAGTCTAGTGGGTAAGGTCCCATTGATACCGTCACAAAAATAATATTGGTATCTTTGACCCAATGGAATTAGCAATTGCAACATCACTCTCAAATATAAGAATTTAATTGCCATGTTAACTATAACAAAACTATCCTACTTTTGAAAGCCAACCTTAGAGTCCTTAGAATCAATTGCGGTCTATCTTCTTTCAACCCAGTCAACCCAAGGAAGGCATGAATATTTAATAGTGTAGTTAGCTTTCGCACTTGACTTCTCAATGGAGTTCAACTCTAATCTTGTTAACATTAGGTCTCAAGCACTTAAAATGTTATTTAGATTAATTAGTTGACTTTAAGTTTAAAAAAAAAATTTTTTTTTCTAGCATAAAATTATGGGCATGACAGAAACAAAAAAAGATTCAACTACAATTTCTCCATCCAGAAAAAATGATAATGCCAGGCATCCATACATAACGGCTTACATAATCTAGACAACAAAAACAATCTATACAAAACACCCATGTAAAATGACTTACAAATTGCAAAGAACGATAGTTTTAAAACCCTCCAGTCTAGCAATAAAAGCAGTGAAACTCGATGATTTTTATAGTTGTCTCCTATGAAACAAAACAGGGAACCACAAGCGACATATTTTACAATAGTCCGCTATCAACCCAACGCCACAATGGCTCTTTCGACAATGCAACCTAATCAATATACTTCATCGCATTTAGTTTACAAACCTAGGAATGAAAAAATTACAAACCCTAACAATATTTCTTGATGAAACAAAAAAAGATTCAACTACAATTTCTCCATCCACAGAAAATGATAACACTAGACATTTATGCAGAATGACTTACAAAATCTAGACAACAAAAACAATCTATACAAAACACCCATGTAAAATGACTTATAGATTGCAAAGAACGACAACTTTAAAACCCTCTAATCTAGCACAAAAAGCAGCAAAACCTAATTTTTTTTGCAGTTGTCTCCTATGAAACAAACCAGGGAACCACAAGTGACAAATTTTACAATAGTCTGCTATCAACCCAACACCACAATGGATCTTCCGACAATACAACTTCATCAAAGTATAATCTCCCACACACCAAAATTCAATATTGCATTTAATTCATTCGCTTCCATCGTGCAACGACACGATACATTGGCCCTCATGCCAACAAATGCTTACCATTCACATTCCCCATATCCAGGACACCATTCTCCACTGCCACCAACCCACGTAATTACAAACACCCACGTTGCTACACAAAAAAATGGTGGCCTCCATGTTGGCCCGCATACCCCTAACGTTAGCAAATCTAATTCGCAGCTAGGCTGACGAAAATCCCAACATAAACGTCAAACAAAATAGCCTATCAACTAATAATATATATTTATATAATAAAATATAATTTATAATTAATATTTAAGTTTACTTATTATTAAATTATATGTTATATCTTTTAATAAAATTATTAAATACATATATAAAATGATTATATTTAATAATTAATAATTAATAATTATTATATTTTTATATAGTATAAAAATTTAACATATAAATATAATACAAAATATAATTAATATATAATATATATTTTATATAATGCAAATTAAAGTATATTTAATATAATTATTATTATTATTTATTTATTTTAGACTATAGGAATCAAGTAGCACGACCCCCTACAAACTGCAGTATGCCTGGTAAAAAATTTAACGTGACCGACAATGCTGGCACGACACGCCCTCTGGTACCACAGGGGTGGGGGAGACTAGACCTCATGACCAACCTCCTACAATAGATTTAATATAATTATATTTATTATTATATATAATAGTATATAAATTAAATATCATTATTATATATCTTTCTTTTTCTTCATCTCTATATATTTCTCTCCCTCTCTTCCCCCTCTTCTTTTTCTCCCTCTTCTAGCTATCTCTCTCCCTCTCTCATTCTCTCCCTCGCTCTCCCTCTCTATATATTTATGTCTTCAATATCCATCTATCCCTCTTTCATCTCTCTTTTTCTATCCCTCTCCTTCTCCATCTCTATCTCTATCTCCATCTCTATCTTCATCTCTATCTCTATCTCTTTGTGTGTGTGTCTCTCTCTCTTGTGCACGTTCTTCCCCCCTTTTATCTCTCCCTCTTTCTATCCCTATCTCTCGTGTTCCCTCTATGAAAAAATTCCTAGTAGATCTTCGGGATCAATGGTTTGGAGTGTTCGAGGAGCATGCAAGAGGATTAAATGAATCTCATCCATTCATCATTTTCACCATTTTTTAGTTATTTTCCACCATTTTTTGTTGCTCTCCCCACTGCTATTAGTTTCTACTCCTCCAAACTCTTCCTCACTAGTATTAACCTTTCAATTCTCTAATTTGATGAGCTGCAACCTAAAACTAAGGCTTCAACAAGGGTTTTAGAGTATGTTTATTAAAATGAAAATTAGAGCAAATCCTAACAATGAGAACATTTAAATTTTAACATTATGACATCCTTCACCCTTCGTAGTTAAGTATATATTAGTATAATTAATATATAAGGGTATGTGCAGGATCACGATGGGCCAAAAAGTGATGATATGTAACTGATATGTTGGCCCATGCAGGTGGTGACTTTTTTTTACCCAAAATTGATGAAACAAAAAGGGTTTTTAAAGGAGTTTCTCATCTTTCCACCAATATAAATTATACTTTACTTTGAATTTAATAAATAATTATTATTCATTTTCTATTTGAATTCCAACTAAAGTCCCAATTGATAGGCTGATTGAAAAACATCTATAGCTTTCAAATGGTATCACATTCTATATTTTGCATAATATTGGATTAAAAAAAAAATGAATTTTATGAAGTTTTGACCAAGTTAAGGTGGTCAGACATATGAGTTTTTATATTTTTTAAAATTTGTAAAAAAAAATTCATAATTAATTATTTACATGAAAATAAATTACAAAAAAATATGCATCACATCCAAACATGAGCCCTCTACTTATATCTAAAATATCATAAAAAAAACATTATCATTTTATTGTGGTTAGTTTGGTCAGACAGACATCTACTTCTTGTTTTTTCTCTGAAATTTAAATACTACTACATTGAAATTTCAAATTTTCAGCAAATAGATTTATTTATTTTTAAATAAACCTAGTAGTAGAAACTACATTCAATTTGCTACAGATTATATTCTTACATATTTTTGAAATAATATAAACAACTTATTCAAATTTTTACATCAAGTTGCTAACTTTGATTTTTTTGAATTTTTTCCCACTTAAGGGCCTATTTTTTCTATGATGATCTTGCACATACCCATAATATAAATTTTATATAATCAAAAATAAATTATAATTAATATAATTATGCTTCTTATTATTACATATTATATTTTTTAATATAACTGCTAAATACATATATAGAATGATTATAATTAATAATAGATAATTATTATAATTTTATATAGTACAAAAATTTAACATATAAATATAATACAAAATATAATTAGTATATAATATATATTTTATATAATGCAAATTAAAGTTTATTAAATATAATTATATGTTTTATTATATATAACAATATATATAAATTATATTATTATGTATCCCTCCCTTTCTTCCTATCTATCTATCTATCTCTACCTCTCTCCCCCTTTCTCTTCCCATATATCTCTATTTCTCTCTTTCTCTTCTCATATGTGTCTATCTCTCCCTACTTCTCTCTCCCTCTCTTTATCTCCCCCCATTTCACTCTCCCTCTCTCCATCTTTATATATCTATATGTAATTCTCTATTTCTATCTTATTGTCTCTCTCCTTATCCCCCCCCTCTCTCTCTCTATATCTCCTTATATCCATCTCTTAATAAATTTATCTCACCATCTATATCTCTCCCTCTCCCTCTCCCTCTCCCTCTATCTCTCTCCCTCTCTCCCCCATCTTCTTCTTTCTCTCCCTCTTTGTGTATATCTCTCCCTCTTTATGTATCTCTCCCTCTCTCCTTCATCTTCTCTCTCTCTCTCTCTCTCTCTCTCTCTCTCTCTCTCTCCATCTTTGTGTATCTCTCTATCTTGTCATACACCACCTTGGGTGTATGAGTCCCACCTAGATTTTTGGACCCTAATCTTTATTTTACATCATTCTAAACATTTTTCAAAAATGTGTCCCATAGTTAAGCCTAATGGGACTCATACGCCACTTCTGGCATATGAGTCCTATATGGCTCCAAATCAAATTTATTTCAAATTATTGGTAGTATTTTAACCTTCTAGATTTAATGGCATCTTGTAGTGCTATAATTTTAGGAAATTTGGCATAAACAAGTATAAATACATGGTTATTTCATTCATTTTCACATAATACTTTGAAGAGAGCATTCCTAATAGGTTTATGATTACAAGAGTTTACAAAACTTCACAAGAGAATTCAAGAGCATCTATAAGGAATTCAAGGTTAGAATTCATCATCATTTTTTGTAGAAATTCAAGATCCATCATCATGTCAAGGTCATCAAGCATCAAGCATGTTGTGATGTTGCATTCAAGATACACGATTAAGCATTTTTCTACACTTATTTCAAGATCTAGATATACATCGAGATTAAGCATTTTTATTTCACTTATTTTCACCTAAGACTTTCAAGAGAGCATTCCTAATAACAAGTTTATGATTAAAAGAGTTTACAAGACTTCACAAGAGAATTCAATAGCATCTTTAAGGAATTCAGAGGTATAATTCTTCATCATTTGTTGCAATAATTAAAGCTCCATCATCATGTCAAGGTCATCAAGCATCAAGCATGTTGTGAGATAGATTTTTGATGTTGCATTCAAGATCCAAGATTAAGCATTATTCTACACTTATTTCAAGATCTAGATCTACAACCTTCTTGTCCACTTCATGTTAGATTTCAGATTTACAAGAAATCATTCAAGGTATCTTTGTTTATGTTTCATGTCCTTATATCATTATCTCATCATTTGGTTTACTTACTTTAAATGGGGTATGACCAAGGTAAACCACTATTCACTAACAAATCAACAAGCTTTTCTCTCTCTACATGCGTAATTGCAAATCTAGGTGTCTTGGAGCTTGAAGATCCTTTGAAGATTAGGTTGCAAGGTTGAAGAAAATCATGAAATTGTCACAAGGGTGCCATCTTTACTAAAAGTCACCTATAGGTTGCAAATCAGGGTTTCAGATCTGAAAACAAAGTGTGGAAGGAAGAGGAGAGATAGGAGAGAAGAATCAAGTCTTAATCCTTTGAAAAAGGAGAGTGGGACTGATACTCCACTTGTGGTGTATGAGTGTCATTACAGGTCTTTTTCTAGATTTTAGGAGATTCAGATCATACACTGTCAGATTCCATTTTTGGCACAAAAACCCTAATATGGGACTAAATCACCTAATTAGCATATGAGTCATATTGGGCATCAAATAGCAAGTTTCCAGGGTTTTAGAGATTTTTTTGAGCTCATCACTCCCAGGTGCACCTCTATTCATTTCCAGTATGGTATTATGTATTTTAGTTTCATTTCCTAGGTCATTTAGTTAGGTTTTTCATCGTACTTTACATGCTACTTTCATTCCTTATCTTTCCAAGCCCTAGATTGGTGGTGAACCCTTCATTAGTCATTTTTTATACCCTAGAACACCCCTCTTGTTGACCTCTCTCCTTCATTTCATCCCTAGTTAGATATCTCTAGGGGTCTCTCTGAATGTTGTGTTACTAAAATAGGAGGATCCCATATCCCCTTGTGTTCCATATTCTAAAAAGGTGAAACCCTATTTCCAACATTACATTTTGGTGAACCTACATTTAGAACATCTTAATTCTGATTTGGAGTGCATTATCATCCTAGATCTATCTTGCATTGACTTTGCATTAGGTTTTGAAATATTGCATTAGTGAAAGTGCATATAGGTTTTATTTTTGCATCTTGCATCATTGAATTTCATCTAAAATTTGAATTTTCACTTAGTGTAGACATCATCCAAACCAAAAAGCATAAAATTTACATAGAATTCACTAAAAACATTGCAAAAACCCTAATGTAGGACTTATACAACTCTCTAGGCTATTTAGTCCCAATATAGGTTGTTTTGCTTAATTTTTGGGTTTTCTATGTTGTGTGTTTTCAGGAATTGAACCCATGAAATACCCTAACTAGGAATCATAGGCCCTCTGGATGAATTAGTCCCATATCAACCCTCAAACTATTTTTTATAGCATTGAAAACCTTGTTTCTACACTTTTGTTTGCAATAATTAGTTATTTGTTTTAGTTGGTTGAGTTTCTATTACATTCATTTCATTAGATCTAGCTTAATTTTGTTTTGGTATAGCATTTCTTCTTTGGATCATTACATAGTGTGATCAACAAATTACCTTGTTTCGAATCTAAAAAATTGCATTGCCCTTTACTTGAAACATTGTATACTTTAGATACCTTAATTTTTTTAGGATAACATGTTACCTTTTAAGAGATGTGGTTTGATATGGTTAAAAATGGATTTCATAATTACAACATCCCCTCTTATGAGTTCAATTTAGAGTACAACAATGATGTCATTAATAAACTATTAGTCACCCTTCTACTATCTTTCATAGTTATGAGAACATCTTAGAGCAAGCAGATCAAACTATTAACACAATTATTAATATTATATTGCATCTCTCAAACCCTACTATCACTCCCATTTGTGAGGATGATATGATACAAGAAGATACAAGCATAGACAATCATTAAAACTATAATTATTCTTCTCTCGATACCTCTCCTACTAGTGACGAATGTATCTTGGTGAAAGATGACACAATCATCGAGAATCATAAAAGTATTCATTGTCTCTCTCTTCCTCCCTCTTGGAAATATATTATTACAAAAGAAGACAAGATCATAGACACATTTATAAACATCACCTTACCTAGTCTACACTCATCCCTTTCATGTGAGAGTATTTTAGTGAAAGAGGTTGATATCATAGATAGCTCCATGATAACCAAACTTTTCATTCTCCTAATATCCCTCGTTGATGTAAAGAAGATAATTTGTTGTTATAAGATGCACCTATTGAGAATCATTAGAATCTTGTTCCTCCCTTCCCTAATGCTCCTACCATTTGGAAAGATCTATTTGGTAAGCATGAAAATCATGCTTTTCCTTCTCTTGGTGCCTCCCCCACTTGTGATGAAGCTACTTTACAAAATATAACCATGGAATGTGATGAAAATCTTACAAGCTCTCCTACTAGGGTAGATAGTATGGCACAAGAGAATGAGACCATGGAGGAAAAGGATAAATTCATGAACAATGGTAACAATCAAATAGAGCCTTCTCCTAATATCCCCACTATTGATAAACATGATTCAAAGAGCTTTACAAAAATTACCTATCCCTTCTAATGTGCACTTGAATGACATAGCAGCCATGATTCAAGGAATAAATATTGACATTATTTTCCACCAAAGTGAGCTCCCTCCTTTGGAAGTGAAAAACAATGATGCATTCATGATAATAGCTAGATACAATAGAATAGGGATAAATAAAACCCTTGTTGAAAATGGATCAACTCTTAATTGTGTAACATAGACCTTTTGGATAGGCTTGGTCTGGATAAATCAAAAAATCAACTTGATTCTTTATCTATTCATGTTTTGACAATATAAGAAAAAAACTGCTTGGCATGATCACCTTTCCTATTATAGTTAGAAAGACCACATTAGAAAATACCAATCCATGTTAAGCCTCATGATCTTTCATATAGTCTTCTTTTAGGAAGACCATGGATTCATGCAATGAATGGGGTGCCTTCTACTCTTCATTGTATAATGAAGTATGTCTACAACAACAAATTGTACATACTCAAAGTTGATCTTGAACCAAATAGTTTTTTAAACATTGAGGAAAACAAGGAAAATCCTTTGAAAAAATTGACACCAACTACACAAGTACAACCCATGCAAGAGAAAGACTAAGAAAAACATATTGAGGAAGTCACAAATGTATTATAAGGTGATAGGGATTCCTTATATTTTGAATCATTCATGGGAGAATACAAGATCATAAACAAAGACTCTGAAAAGGGAAAAGAAAAGGTAGTAATGTCAACAAAAGATTTGGAAGACCATTCAAAAACATCCACTTCAACCACTTTAGAAGAATACATAAGATACACAACAAAATTTTATGAGATAGACTACAAGAAACCATTGGATCCAAAAGAAATGAAACAAATTTATGGAAAAGGTTATGAACATATGAAACAACTTGGATATAGTGGAGAAGGATATTGGTGCTTGAGAACAAGGTATTTGTATCCCTATAGAACCTCACACATAAGAAAATACTAGTGGTCTTGGTTATTGTCCCTCAAAAGAAAAAAGAAAGCCTTCACTTGATATCAACACTATTACAAGATATTCCTTTAAGACAAATTCAACATTAGTGCATCCTAAACTAATATATACTAGTGATCTTGATTGTTATCCTTTGAAAGAAATGAAAGAAGTAGAGAAGTCCTCACTTAATATCAATGTCATCACACAAAACACTGATGATTTTAGTTCGTTAGTTTTTGCACCTTTTTTTAAAGAAGAGTACAAAATATCACAATCTAAAGAGTCTTGTGTAAGTATGACATCTTACATAGTAAGTAAGAGATATCTTTTTCACAAAATAAAGGAACATCTTCTACTATTGATCAAGAGAGTATCTTTCAAGACTTCTCCAAGATCGTTTTATATATCTCCCTCCAAGAACATGAAATAAATTCTACTACAATACTTCATTTTGTGCATATCATAGAGTTCATGGTCATTCTACTAACAAATGTAAGGCTTTGACTAATTGAATTCAAAATATTAAGGATTGTGGTTCTCTTCCTTATGTTGAGACACCTAGTTCCTCTTTCCATTTCACCTCATCCTTGTCCTACACTAAGTGGGGGCAAGGGGTTAGATAGCCTTGTCCTCATATGTCACTTGTTATTGTCTCTTTTTGCTAGTCGACCTCTTGTCATGTATATATAAGATCAAGCTTAGGATGTGGATGACATGGCTTAAGTTGGCTAGCATGTGGCATACTTATTCATGATGTAGTTTGATTCGAAAACATATGACTTGGCTAGCCCTTTTCAAATAAGCTCTCATGTCATCTTCTACTTTAAATAAATTGCTCACAGTAATGGTGTTAGCAACCGCTTTAAAGTGGGTGCATACATCAACACTCATGTTTCACTGTGTGATTTTATTTATTCTTGTGATGTGTCCTTTTCTTGGTGGTGTCATTGGGTTTGATTTCCTCCAAGAGTGATATTTCTTTGATTTTTCTTCTCTTGGAGACATTAGACATAATGTGCCCTAAGAAGAGACCCTACATGAACTAAGAAAAATCCATTTGAATGTACCTTACACTATTTCATATTTATAATAACCGTTTGGAGCCATCTTGTTTTTTCATGAGTTTCAAGCATACAAAGCTTTGCTTGCCTCATGGAGCTCAAAGTTCATTATTTTGTGGCACCTTTTCAAAGTTATCAAGAGATATAACTTTGGTATGTTTAAAGTATGATGAGAAGCCTAAACATGGGCATAGATTTCTCATTATATGGTGAGAAGCTTATATAGAGGCAAGACTTTCTCACTAAGCCAACCTTTGGATACTCACCTAGTGGACAACCCAATGTTTCGTTGCCTCAGAGCAAGTGTGCCTTTTTTTGGACAAATAGCTTAGGATTGATCCACATCGCGTTGGAAATATGGTTGGGGCTTGATCCACCTCTTTTTATTTTTATTTTTTCTTATTTTTCTTTCTTTGACATTGAATGTGTGTGTATCTTGATTTTGCATACCATACACCTTACACATGTCGTTTTGTACTTATGTCAGTTTGATGTAGGATCTTGGATCTTGGGGTCTTCACCACTCCCTTGATCTTTGTCATCCTAGACCATCCACATCCATACACTTGGACCCCTCTTGAATTTCTACATCAATGTGAGTTTGAAGCAAGTTCATCCTCTCAATAAAGTGTGGGCTAGATTTACTGACAAAAATTGTACTCCCTTCTTGGAGATTGTACATTTTCTCACTTAATTTGGGAATGGTTAAAATTAAAATTGACCTAATGTCATCTTCATCTAGTATTGTAATGTATTCTCTACATTCACATTGGATTTAGGGCCCTTTTAAGCTAAATAGACCTAATTTTTACTTAATTTAATGTTGTAAAGTGTATTGATTTGTAGGTCTTCACATTATGTTTAGGACCCTTGTAAACTAAATGAACTTAATTATGCCTTATTTAGGGTGTTGTAAAGTGTTGTACCACACTTTCACCCTGATGTAGGGTTTTCATTACTAATTGGGCTTATCTATGCCTTAATTGGCCTTATTTTACATCCACAAGCCCCATTTAATGCATCTTTTTGAGGATAATCCCAACATGAACCAAGATCCAATCATAATTTAGGCATTTCTAGATTGTGTGGCCTCGATTTAGTGATTTGGGATTCATACACCACCTTGGGCATATGAGTCCCACCTAGGTTTTTGGGCCCTAATCTTGATTTTACATCATTCTAAGATTTTTTTAAAAAATGTGTCCCATAGTTAAGCCTATTGGGAATTATACGCCACTTTTGGCATATGAGTCTCCTATGGCCCAAAATCAAATTTAATTCAAATTCCTAGAAGGATTTTATCCTCGTAGATCTGATGTTGACTTGTAGTGTTGTAATTTCAAGAAATTTGGCATAAACAAGTATAAATACAAGCTTATTTCAATCATTTTTCTCTAAGACTTTCAAGAGAGAATTCCTAATAGCAAGGTTATGATTACAAGAGTTTACAAGACTTCAAAAGAGCATTCAAGTGCATCTTTAAGGAATTCAAGGAAAAAATTATTCATCATTTATAGAAGAAATTAAAGATCCATCATCATGTCAAGGTCATCTAGCATCAAGCATGTTGTTGAGCTATTGCTGTGAGGTTGCATTCAAGATCCAAGATTAAGCATTTTCCTACACTTATTTCAAGATACAGATCTTACATCCTTCATTGCTACTTCATGTTAGATTGAAAATTTACAAGACATCATTCAAGGTATCATTTCTCATGTTTCATGTTCCACTTTTCATGTTTCATGTCCTTAATTCATAATATCATCATTTGGTTTAATTACCTAAACGGGGTTTGTCAAGGCAAACCCCTATTCACTAACAAATCAAAAAAAAATCTCTCTCTACATGTTTAATTACAGATCTAGGTTTCTTGGAGCTTGAAGATCCTTTGAAGATTAGGTTTCAAGGTTGAAGAAAGTCATCAAGTTGTCACAAGGTTGGCATCTTCACTAAAAGTTACCTATAGGTTGAAAATCAAGGTTTCAAATCCAAAAACAAAGTGTCAAAGGAAGAGCATAGATAGGAGAGAGAATTCATGTCTTAATCCTTTGAAAGAGTAGCGTGGAACTAATATTCCGCTTGTGTTATATGATTCCTAGTTCAAGGCCTTTTCTAGATTTTAGGAGATTCAAATAATACACTATCAGATTCCAGTTTTGGCACAGGTACCCTAGTATGGGACTAAATCACCCAAACTAGTGTATGAGTCCTAATCGGCATCAAACAAAAAGTTTTCAGGGTTTTGGAGCTTTTTTTGACCTCATCACTCTCCCAGGTGTGCCTCTATTCATTTCTAGAGTCTGATATTCTATATTTTAGTTTCATTTCCTAGGTCATTTGTTATACCCTTAGTCTAGTTTTTCATGGTACTTTTCATGCTACTTTCATTCCTTATCTTTCCAAGCCCTATCTTGGTAGTGAACCATTCGTTAGTCATTTGGTATACCATAGAAGACCCCTCTTGTATATCTCTTTCCTTCATTTCATCCCTAGTTTGAGATGTCTAGGGGTCTCTTTGAATGTTATGTTAGTGAAATAGGAGGATCCCATATCGCCTTGTGTTCCATCTTCCAAAAAGGTGAAACCCTATTTCGAATATTATGGTGATATAAAACATATAGTGCATCTCCTTCAAGGAGAAAAATATGAAAATTGATAGTATCATAAATTAACTTTATAAGATGTCCTTAATTGGATCCTGGGCATGAGTCTGTTGGTTCAGTCTATAATGGCCTTTACCAGCATCTAATTCAAGTTCCTCTTCAAGGCCTAATATTAGTGGCTATATAATATCTTTAGGTCTTGTCGGGTGTGCCAAAAAAAGAAGTGTTGATCATAAAATATTACACCTCTCTGAATAGCCTTATGGGAAATTCAATGAATGGGAGACTTGTTGTGCTTCACTGAATAACCTCCAGGATTTTTAAAGAAGACAACTCTTCCTTTTTGTTTGGGAAAGGGGGGAGGGAAATGCAGAAAATAATACTATGGCGATGCGCTGAAAGGTTTTACAACATTTTGAAAAACCTTTAATGGATTCTCAATTCTTATAGAATGAATACATAATGCCATAGAATATTAATTGTTGAAAGTAGAATGAACAACTAAGGATTATACAAGCACAAATAAATCATAATGTTTATACTTGAAATTGGACATAATGCTTCGAACCCTTATAGAACTATTTTTTCCTAATAGCATAATGCGAGATCTAACATAATATTTAATAGGAAATGAAAGAGTATCAGAACATTGTCCAATCTACTATAGATCCGAGTTAGAAAACACAAAATCTAGAATTAATAAGAATTAATTTTCAAAACTATATCTTAAAGATGAAAACAACACAAACCATGTGTATATGGAAACATAAAGTAAGATGTAAGATAAACGAAATTTGGGCATAGTATAATACACTTTCTCCTTCTATTACTTGATTTGAAAAATAATACAATATATGCTAAAGTTGAATAACCAATTCAAACACTTATCTTGAAAAATTGATTATAAAAGAACTGATGCATGACAAAAAAAAATTGTAAGAAATCTTCCACCATCTTTTTTTCCATTAAGAGGCTCAAAAATTCACTTTTATAGGAAAAGGGAAGTGGACAATCATAAAGAACTCACCACCACTCGAAAGAGAAAAAAAACCTAATAGGTGGAAATAAAATGTTTCCCTAAGATTTTGACAAAAAAAAATAATTTTATCTTGAAGATCTTGAGCAACAAAACTTGAGCTTATTCATTCATGGTATAAGTGTAACACCCTGTTGAGTTGGAAACCTAGGAGCTATGAAAAATCTTCCCTATTAGAGAAAACATGAAACATTATGAAACTCTAACAAATATGATCCAGTCATCTACAAGCATTAGTGAAGTGGATACTGGCCTTTGTGATTATTTAGAAAAGGCCAAAGAAAATCTACACATGGTAGTTCACTCTAAATGTGTCATTCCCAAAATTGTAGGATCTCGTCCGATAAAATTTAAGTTATGTGGTACAATATTACACCTCTCTGAATAGCCTTATGGGAAATTCAATGAATGGGAGACTTGTTGTGCTTCACTGAATAACCTCTAGGACTTCTAAAGAAGACAACTCTTCCTTTTTGTTTGGGAAAAGGGGGAGGGAAATGCAGAAAATAATACTATGGTGATGCATTGAAAAGTTTTACAACATTTTGAAAAACCTTTAATGGATTCTCAATTCTTATAGAATGAATACATAATGCCATAGAATATTAATTGTTGAAAGTAGAATGAACAACTAAGGATTATACAAGCACAAATAAATCATAATGTTTATACTTGAAATTGGACATAATGCTTCGAACCCTTATAGAACTATTTTTTCCTAATAGCATAATGCGAGATCTAACATAATATTTAATAGGAAATGAAAGAGTATCAGAACATTGTCCAATCTACTATAGATCTGAGTTAGAAAACACAAAATCTAGAATTAATAAGAATCAATTTTCAAAACTATATCTTAAAGATGAAAACAACACAAACCATGAGTATATGGAAACATAAAGTAAGATGTAAGATAAATGAAATCAAGATAGTCTACACTTTCTCCTTCATTACTTGATTTGAAAAAATAATACAATATATAAGCAGTTGAATAAACCGATTTAGACACTTATCTTGAAAAATTGATTATAAAAGAACTGATGCATGACAAAAAAAAAAAAAAAATTGTAAGAAATCTTCCACCATCTTTTTTTCCATTGAGAGGCTCAAAAATTCACTTTTATAGGAAAAGGGAAGTGAACAATCATAAAGAACTCACCACCACTCAAAAGAAAAAAAAAAACCTAATAGGTGGAAATAAAATGTTTCCCTAAGATTTTGGAAAAAAAACATATTTTATTTTGAAGATCTTGAGCAACAAAACTTGAGCTTATTCATTCATGGTATAAGTGTAACAACGGTTGAGTTGGAAACCTAGGAGCTATGAAAAATCTTCCCTCTTAGAGAAAACATGAAACATTATGAAACTCTAACAAATATGATCTGGTCATCTACAAGCATTAGTGAAGTGGATACTGGCCTTTGTGATTATTTAGAAAAGGCCAAAGAAAATCTACACTTGGTAGTTCACTCTAAATGTGTCATTCCCGAAATTGTAGGATCTCGTCCGATAAAATTAAAGTTACGTGGTACAATGGTAGGTGTTTGTTTCTTAAAGCTCCATCAAGCTGCTTGGTGAAAAGTGACATAGAGTAGCCACATGTCTCACACCATGCCCAAGAGTGATGCAATATTAAAAATTTGCACAGCCACTACGTGGCACATTCGTAAACTTTTAGAAAAAATAAAACTTTGTGACCTTCATAAAAGTGTACCAACATGACACGTGGTGGGGCTAATAGTGAAGAACTAAAAATCATAAAAGTGCGAAAACTTGTGTGGCCGAAAAGCTAAAGATAACATATTAAAAAATTTAGAGCATAGGAAGTCTCTACAGATAGTTTAGAGGATGTGCAACATAAGCACATGTATAGCACATTAATCCTACCTTGAGGAGGTCCACAATATAATGAAATCAACTTGATAGGTATAGCCTATTAGATGAACATTGTATATTTTCTTTGTTGAGTACTGATGATGAACCTAGCTCTTTTCAAGAGGCAATCTCTTAGACAGAAAGTGATTCTTAGTTTTAGGAAATGTAGGATGAAATGATGGATTTGAATAGTTGTGACACATGAAATCTTGTTAGTTTGACTAATGGAAGAAAGATCATTGGATGTAAATAGGTATTTAAAAATAAATTAGAATTAGATGGTTCATTAGAGTGGTACAAGGCTAGATTAGTGGCTAAGGGCTACTCCAAGAGAGAGGGAGTTAACTTTAGAGAAATTTTCTCTCCTATTGTTAAATTGACCTCTATTAGATTCCTTTTATTTATTATTGTTTCTTGTAATTTTTAGATAGAGAATATGGATGTTAAAACTACATTCTTGTATGGGGATCTTGAGGAGGAAGTTTATATGTGATAGCTTGATGGTTTTGGTGTGAAAGGAAGAGAACAATGAGGTTTTTAGGTTGAAGATATCTTTGTATGGTTTGAAGCCAATAAGGTGGGAAAATATGGAGGTTTATGCAAAGTATGGAAACTAAGGTAACCTATCTTCC
This sequence comes from Sequoia sempervirens, assembly GCA_007258455.2. Lineage (NCBI taxonomy): Eukaryota > Viridiplantae > Streptophyta > Pinopsida > Cupressales > Cupressaceae > Sequoia > Sequoia sempervirens. The sequence goes on along the minus strand of VDFB02288306.1, from coordinate 22,398 downwards.
CACAATCATTCAAAAAATGAGATCCCCACAAGGAATTGACTAAAAACCCTTTTAGGTGAATCAATCAAATGGGGGAATTTGTTGGTTTCTTTTTATGCTTGAGGATGGGGTCAAGATTAAACAACACTTTGGGGAGAAAAACTATAAATAGTAAACTAACTCCAAAATGCAACCTAACACTTGGATTGAAGATAAAACTTAGTGCTATTAGAAACAAAAAATAGAAATGAAAATCTAAGAAGGGGAGAATCTTGTGTACCTTTCATAAAATGTTCTTTTTTGAAGCCTACCTGGGACTCATTCACCCATGAGCAAATGGGTCTCTAGTGAGGGTTTTTTTTTTCAAATTTCAAGAGGCTTTGGTCCTATCTCTACACTTCTAGATTCTATGGGTTTCAGTATTGGAAAGTGTGAAACAACTTTGGGATCTCAGTTTTTGTGAGAAGATGACAACTTTGAAAATTTCAATTTTTCTGTTCAAAATATCTTCAAGCCTTCTTCAATCTAAATCCACAATCATGATAGCTCATTAGTAGTCCCACCTACTATCATAAGATGATTCCCATTTATTGATTGAAAGTTCTATATTATTCCATCACAATACTCCATGAATGCATGTTTAAAGCCAGTTGGCGGATAAGCAATATCCAAAGACAAACCAGTATACGCAGGCGCATATTATTTATAAATCATGATGCGTTCTTATGCCGGTAACTGCGAAGACTCCCTGGCGAAAATTGATATGCAAGTGGGTAATTTTGATGACCGGTTTAGTATCTTTACCGCTGGTAAAAGCGAAAAACTCGCAAAATTCGATACGCGGCAGTTTTTAATAATTTAGTAAGTTTTGTGTAAATATTTATACTTAATTTATTTTTCTATATATAAAATTGATTTGAGTTATCATATTAGGAAAGTAAGTAAAAATATTCTTTGATTTCATTGTTTTTAATAATATAAATAAAATTATAAATATCTCTCCACATATTTTTATATATATTAGTAAATTCAGGATATTTCCTTTTTATTGAATTTTCTAATTTCAAGTATATTAGGAAATTTAGGATATTTTCGTTTTATAATTTTATTTCTATTATTAAAAAACATTTTACAATGACATCAAAGAATATTTTTATTTTTTAAAATTTTTCAATATTTTGTAATTTTAATTATATCATTTAGTAATTCTAAATTTTAGAAACTTTTTTATGAGCAGTAACTGTTACATATTTTTTAACATCTTATCCTTATAAATAAATATTATTTTTAGTAGATAAAATTACTTAAAAAATTATATAAAAAATGTCAAGAATATCTTTTTTTTTAAATATCTTTTTAGTTTTAAATATGTTAATTTAGAAACTTACTTTTATATGAAATAGTAAATTTAGATTTTTTTTTTTTTACTTTAAAAAAAATGCCTACAAGTTTCCACATATATGATGTAAATCAAGTATATTTCTTGTCATAAATGATAGGAAACACTTTAAAGATTGGAAACTACTAGTTGGACTAGCCACAACTATTGGTCTTAACTTAAGTTAGATTAGTAATGGTTAATTTTAGGAGTTGGTTCATAAAAAATGTGTATATGAATGACTAGCAATTTTTTCCCTTGAATTTGTAAGTTTTCCTACTAGCCTCATTATGTCTAGTTAGGATTGACCTGATTTAGATTGATGCATGCAAAATTGAACGTTTTATTTAAACATTCAAATTCTAACTATAACATTTATGCCTAGTTTCACTAGTTATTATGAGCTAGCTTGATAAACATTTGCACAAAATGTTATATCTTTATATATGAAGATGTTTAATATACCATTCTATGATTTCATTCTTTCATGGTTAGATTTATTCCTACACACTATATCTCAAATTCATGGCATTCTTGTTCATACCTAAAGAATTTGAATAAAAAACATAGTAATTTTTATAATCTAAGACATCTTAATTGAGAACATTAATTTTTATACATATAATAAATGTATCCAAAATAACATAAAAAATAGGCTATATCGTCATCTTTGCCATGCAATTTTGTGATGCTATAGAACATTATAAATGACTAATTAATTCATAGAACATGTTTAAGAGTGATATTTAATCCAAACAATTTTTTTGGAGTCAACCTTGAAACCATTCACAACAAAATCGAGTTGAACTTCAAGCCATTTAAAGTTGGGTTAGGGATATTTTTAGCTTTAAAATGTATCAATATTTCTCTACTATATTTAAATATGTGCCATTATTTATTTTATATATATATATATATATATATATATTAGTTTTTACATTTGGGTTATATAATATCTAATATGGAAAATATTATGGATTGAATTTTCAGATGTTCTTCTTTTGTGAGCTTTTCTTCATGGATCTATTAAGCCATAAAATTTATATGTTTGAGAGTTAGATTTAAGTTTTTGGTTAATAATATGGAATCTATCTTGGAATCAATCTTTAAGCCATATGCAATGTGATTAAGCATATATAAGAGTTAGATTTTAGGTTATTTCATAATATGGTATAAATTTAAAACCATTCATACTGTGGTCTTGGGTTCAAAGATCTTAAAAAGCATGGAATTATTTGGCTAAAAAGTGGATAATCAAGTCTCTTGAAGGAGAGGAACCATAGAAAGTCCTTCTAAGGAACAACATCAAGGAGGCATTTCCCAAATTGGCTAGGTCATGGAAATCCCTTCCCTTCAATGATATTTTTATTACCAAACTCCCTATTGTACTTATAGGGTCAGTGGTCTTCAAAAGCATTTGGAAAGCTTGGGAATTGGTTAGAAGTAATATTCAATGTCCCTTGTTTGTGGAGCAATACCTTATGCATGCCACTAGATATTCTTGGTGGAAGTTAGAGAATTGTGGAAAACCATTAGCCTTGTTGCAAGGTTGCCCAACCAAAAAAGTGGAACCAATTTGTTATTAGGACCTTCAAAAATATACTAAATAATGGCTCTCTTGTAAGTTGGGACCACCTTAAAACTGATTTTAATCTCCCCCAAGCCAACTCGAAAACCTGCACTGTTGTTAACGAAGCCTGCAAGGGGTTGCTTGTTGACACCAATAGTAGGCACCCATGTCCAACTAATTTTGTGTGGCAAGCTCCATCCCCCTCAATGAGGACAAAACTAAAAATATCTACAAGACTTTAATAAATTCCAACCCTCCCATTGAATACCTTAATAAAACCTAGAATGTGGATTAGAATAGCAAAACTTGGTAGAAATCCTTTATGAGCAATTTGCATTTTAATGTAGAAGGTAAGAAATATTTCTTTAGGTGGCTTCTCCTATTGCAAACACTTCCTTATAGGTTGAAACGTGCTAATATTGAAATTTGTAACTTGTGTAGAGTCCATGAAACTATTAACCATATTGTTTTTTAATGTTTCTTTGCTAATGAAATTTGGAACTTATTATGTAACAAGCAAGCAATCTAAATGAATCACAAGGTAAATTGGAAAGAAATTCTTATGGGATGACATAAAGATTGATAAAGAATGGCATCTTTTTTGGTTTGTGTTAACATCTGAAATATTTTGGTTTATCTGGAAGGCAAGAAATGAGGATAAATTTAATGGTAGTAGGAGGGTTCTTATCGAGTCTTAAAAAAGACTCACATTTCTTAATATTGGTATGTAGGTGACAACGAACATGGAGATAGATGGAAGAAAACTCTTGGAAGTACTCAAGGGTGGGATAATCCTAAACAGTCAGCATGAAGTCAAGGTTGGGCACTCCTGGTAGCAGGGTCAACCAAGGTTGGATATGTTCATGAAGGCACTACAAGCACTCAAAAAAGAGCTCAATGAAAAAGCTGGAAAAGAAGAGAGACCTCCAAGAAATAGAGCACCAATGTTGCATACAAAGGACAATCAGGAAATAGAGGCAATTTTCTCAAGTGATGAAGTGGAAGTTGTCAATACACTAGTCAGTTGGGGAAATCTAGAGGATTATAGTGAAAGCGGGAACATTAGAGATTCGACACAATCTATATCATTAACCTTCTATGATGTTGTTCAAATTTCCACAAAATATTGTTCAAAATTTTTGTTCTATAATTCTCTTCAAAAATGTTGTTCAAAAATGTTGCTCTATGATGTTGTTCCACTTTCCACAAAATGTTGTTCAAAATCTATTTTTTTTGTAAAGATTGTATGTAATGAGCATTTCAAGAAGTATGGGCTTTATACAAACTAGTCTTAGAGTGTATAGGTTGTTTAAAATGTATGTAATGAGCATATCAAGAAGTATAGGTTGTATACAAATTTGTCTTCAGATTGTATAGGTTATATACATATATCAGATTTGTATATGCTATTGAAATAGGTCTTTCATCAATTAATTTTGTTGTAAGCAAGATGTAAATGTGTTGTTTCTATCTTATTTCCTGCTAAGCCAGGAACATCGATACTATGTAAACTTTTTGATTCACTTTTTGATTTTAATAATTGAATTAAAGAAAGTATGTGGCTATATTTTAAATAATTTGAAATCCTAATTCATTACATATGAAATGGTTAAGTATCAAATTAATAGTTCTTTATACCAAAAATTATGTTATTTTAACTAAATTTATAACTTATCTTATCCATTCTTTTCATTAACTTTATTCTCCATTATCTCTTGTTACCCCCAACCATCTAGAAGGCTAGAGGTCAATTTCTTCCTTGATTAGAAAACCTTACACCTTTAAAAATTTCATTTCATATCTTATAAAGTATAATTTATTTTTTGTACGTAAGTTTTAGGATGACATTATTGTACTAAAAATCTCTAGAAGCCCGCTCTTATGTATAACTAACAAATTTTCAACAAAATTACCTTTCTCCTCATACTATATCCATACCTCATATAGCTTACAAAATGTTTCAAAAATCATATTTCAAGTGATACTAATGTTTACGATTATCATAGTCACAATTTTATCAGTTATCCTCTCATCCGATTGAGATAATCCAAGATTTTGAAATCTATTATGCAAATCTCTTATATGAATAAAGGTAAGGAATAGTCCCTCAATACCCAAAATGGTATAGCCATTATAATATTAACAATTAAATACACCCTAATAAAAAATTTTGAGTGAGATTTGAAACCATCTCTAATCCTATCAACTACTTGATTTCAAACTCTATAGAAAATAATTTCTCATAAACAAAAATGGTATGGAACCGTCTATTTGTGACATGACACTATAAAATGGGAATTTATATCCTTCACATGATGGTGAACTATTAGTAATGGAAGACCTATTTAGGATGTATTGCATAGATCAATAGTACAAGTGGGGGATTACTTACTTTTAGTTGAATTTTCTTACAATAACTCTTATCATTCTACAATAAAAATGGCTCATTTCGAAGCTTTGTATGGCCGAAATTGTCAAACTCCTATAAGTTGGGATAAACTTGAGGATCAAGTGAGTCTTGGGCCAAAAATGTTGGTTGAAATGGATGAACAAGTTAATATTGTCAAGCAAAGGTTAGCTAAAGATAACAATTGACAAAAAAGCTACGCTGATGCTAAGAGAGTGCTCCGTAATTTTTCCTTAGGTGACAAAGTATTGTTGGGAGTGAAACCTCACAAAATCTCTATTAAACTTGGAAAGTGTTCTAAGTTAGCTCTACATTACATTGGACCTTTTGAGATTCTAGAGGAAGTGAATCCAGTAGCCTATCAAATCACTTTGCCACACCAACTCTTGCTAGAATGCATAATGTCTTCCATGTGTCCTACCTTAAAAGTATATGCCAAGGGATAATCATGTAATTGATTGGTCTTCTTTATAGGTACGAGACTCCGGAGTAGTAACTCTCGAGCCCGTCAAGGTCTTAGGAACATGTAAGCTACACTTGTGTAATAGAGAAGTCTCATTGTGTAAAGTCCAATGGGACCAATACGTAGAAAACTCAACTACTTGGGAGAACTATGTGAAAATTCAACAAAAATTTCCTCATATTCTTAGCGCTTTTAAGAATGTTTGAGAAAAGTGTTGTTAGTTGTTATGTTTCAATAATACCCAAGGTCATCAGGGATGATGATTCATAAGGGAGGGGGTATGTTACACCCCAAAATTGTGAAGTTACTATTTACAATTACTAGATAGGATAAATATGAATGTAATGAGAATTCTCTAGGAGATGAACAAATTATGCTTGAACCTTATTATCAATATGAATGTTATCTCATTTGATGTTGTGGGTAAAAGCACAAAGTTGTGTCACACTTTCGGCCAAATAAATAGTTCCGAGCAAAATATTTTCGGCCGGAAAGGTTTCACCCGACTAGGTTTCGACCGAAACCATGTGGCGTATTACGTGGCACATAGGTTTCGGTCGAATAAGTTTTGCCCGAATCCAAAAAAATCAAAATTTTCCTCTTCCCGCTTTAAAACTACCTTCAAAATTGAATTTTTTAATGTGCGGGGTTTCTATAGAAAGGGTTTCGGTAGAAACAGTTTCTATAGAAAGGGTTTCGGCCGAAACCCTTTCTATAGAAACTGTTTCTACCTAAACTGTCTATGTGGCATCCTAGTTGGCAGCCAACTTAGCTTTTTTCAGAATTTTCTGAAACTTTCAACTTTAGCTAAGTATTTCTTTAGTCAGAATGATTTTTTTGCAAAAACAAAAAATACCCTTTTGTAGAGCTCGGAGTGTCGAATCCAAATATATAATTTTTTAAATATTTTTAGTAGTTTTAATATATATATTTTTTAAAATAATGCAAGTAGGTTTTCAAAATGAAAAAAGAAGTTGATTACAAATTAAAAACAAGTTAGTAAAATTTATTAAAAAAATTTAAATCTTATATGGGGTACAAGAGGAGAGAGTCTTCTTCAAAAGGTATAATTCTTTTTTTGAAAATGATTTAAAATTTTGAAAATAGTTGACGGCCCATGAAAACTATCAAATTTTGACATGTTTGACTTTAAAACGTTATTACAAGAAAAATATACATCAAAATTTGATTTTTATTTTTCCATGCACAAGATATTGAAGTTACCTATTTGGAAAAAAAAAAATTAGGGAGAAATGAAGGTTTTTTCAATTTGTTTCTTGACGGCCCGTGAAGTCACTCTTTTCTGAAAATTTCAGCATTCCAAAATTTGTCCTTAAATTGATAAAAACATAATGAAAATAATTTTTTTAAAATTTTTAAAAATTACAACAATAAACTTCATGAAAATTTCTACATTTCATTAGTTTACACAATTTTGAAATTCAAAACATAAAGACCACTTTTATGTGGTTGAAATTCAGAATTTTTTTTGCTGTTGGCCGATTCCTTTATAAAGTGTGACACAGGTTTGTGCTTTTACCCTTGTTTGATTTGATGTTACCTCAATTGATGTTATTCATGGTGAAATACTACATATAAGTGAATGAAAGGTTATTGAATTATTATTATTCTAACTTTGCAAATGTTTATGTATATTGCATATGTTATGAACAATTGGTTGTCGTGTGTGTATGTTAGTGGATGCAAGTATGTGTTCCATTACTCCAGGCATAAGGGAAGTATCACTCGGTAGAATATCCTGGCTAGGTAACCGGTAAAAATAAACTATCTGAGCATAAACACACACCAAATTAGAATGACTGAGTTGATTCAATTTGTGGGTAGTAGGTAAGTCATCCTTAGTTGATATGTCTAGATTTGAGAGTCTTGTTTACAACTACATGCATTATTGGGTGATGTTTATCTATTTGAACTTTTGAGATCTTTCTTGTGCTATTATGATTATATTGACATGTGGGATGTATGTGGAAGTATGTTTATATATATATATATATATATATATATATATATATATATATATATGTATGCATCTGTATGCCAATGGGATCTAATGACATGTATATGCATATGTATAGATGCACCACATGTAAACACTTATCAATATGATGGTAATGGTGAATGGCTTTATGTGAATCATATGTGAACATATATATATATACACATATCCATATGTATATGTATATTGATACATGTGTACGTTGGAAAATGGACATGCTCATACGAATACATGGATATAGATATACCTACACATACATGTACATAGAGGCATATACATACGTACATACATACATACATACATATATAAATACACACACACATATATATATACATTATAGTATTTAGACATATATATATGTAAATAATATACATATTATATATATATATATGATATACATTTAACATATTATATATGTTAATTGAAATAAAAAATCTCTTATTCATTGAAGCTGATTTATAAGGTTGTTTCATAGTCAATAGAGACTATGAAATGGACGTCGATCTTGACTTTGTCAATGGAGGCCGATTTAATAGCTTATGATTGTTAATGTATATCAATTATCATAATGAATGACACATGATATAAGTCATTGCACTACATTTGATATTGTTGTCTATAAAATGCTTGGCTTGGTCAACGCCTTTAGTGAGACCAAGCTTGAACTTGTCTTATGTATTAAACTGCTTAAGTTGATTCATCCACCTGATGGGTTGACAAAAACTTGTTGTCATAAAATGGAAGTTGACTAAGTTTAACCACAAAAAACATGTAGGAAATTGAATTGGAAATGGCACCTTTGAGTTTGAATTGTTTTAAATGTCTTCTCATTGTGACAATTCAAATTATGCATACATTGATCAATTGAATAAGTCTTCAGATTGTTGTCACAAAACAAGTCAACTTGAAGGTGATAATTCTGAGTATTAGCTTGTGAATTCGCCACCTTAACGATTTGTTTCATGTGATTCTTTTCATGAAGCTTGTTGTTCATTAACATGCCTAAACTATAGGCTTTGAGTTTGCTTGGTTGCTCTATAAATAGCTAAACCATTTCATTTGAGAGGGATGCATTCCTTTCAAGATTTGGCATATTAATGTATTCCTTGTTGTGCTGACCTATTTGTAGTCTTGTGACTTGGAATTGATGTGTTTCCTTCTGTACTATGGTTGATTCCACACTCCCTCTTTCTACACAATTTCTCTTTGCTTCTCAATGTTTATCTCTTGGTGTAGGTAATTTGCGGGTTCTATAGATTCCTCCTTTCCTTCATTGCTCCCCTGTCTCCTTTAGCTACCCCCTATCTATTGTTGTTCATGCACTAATTTTAAATAATGTACCTTTGTTGAGGATGGGAGATGAGTCTTCGCCTCCCAACTAGGCATTTTAATCGACCCCCTAGCAATATAATTCCTTCCAAAATGTTGTATGTCCTTTGGTATTCCCTAATTCATTTGAATAAAATCATATCTTACAAGAAATGAATTCATACCTTTTCCATTATGGCATCTCAAAACCAATTCAAATTGGTGTTCAAGATTAAATTAGGTATCATATCCACATAAATATGAAAGAAGTAAATATGTGGACTAGAACAAACGATATGATTCATCCATTGACTAATGAAGCTCAAAACCAAATTTTTAAAATAATTTTTTCCCAAGAGTTTAGAAACTCATGAATACTTATAGAGATGCATAATTAAACATTACAAAACTTTTCACCAAACAATTTTTCCTCCAACCTCATGAATTATGAAATTTTAAAATTTCACCAAATCACCAATTGAAGTCATGAAATGATTAAATCTCCATATATGTTAACTGAAAGACTTCAAAGTTTTTTTCCATAAAATCAAGATGGAGTCAAAATCTACCTGTAAGAAGGTTTTCAATGAAACCTTACCAATCTCTTGAACCAATTTTGTTTTTGGTGATGTTGATTGCACATTTTCTCAAGTGCACCTTCACTAAATTTCATGCACAAAGTTGCATCTTCTACTGCTGCATTGCTTTCATCTTATTCCTCATGGGCTCATATCTACCATGAAACCAACCTCCTCCACAAAATACTTCCTCTTCTTCTCTACATGCTTCCTCACAACATTTCTTCAAGGAAACTCAACCCTTGTAACATCTTCATGCTGTATAAATTGTAATTTTCCTTGCATCTACATCTGCAACCCAGTTCGCTTTCTGTAATCTATCACTTCTACAATAATTTTCTTATCCTTTGCAGCTCTCAATTGCTCAATAATTCTCACACCTACAATGATAATTTTGAGCTCTTCCATCGTGATTCTTCTATCCATAGGTTTCATCATAAGTTGCATCACATTCAATGATTTTTCTCACATTTGATGATTTTCCTTGCATTCGATGATCTGCTTATGCACCCAAAACCTCTTCTCGCTTCCCTCTCCACCCATAGGTACTAGTGTGGATTGCCTCATGTTTGACGATCTATCCACATGCTCAAAACCACTAGCTTTGGTACCATTTGATGAAGAGAGAAAATACACAACACACTATTTTGATGCACTCTCACAGATTATACATGACTCTGTAGTTGATTCACATTGAAATTTGACAATTACATTTGTCGATTTCTATCGATTTCATATTATGCAACAACATATTCAAATATGACAACAAATTAAATAAATTTATTTATTCAGATTTCATAGAAGATAAAATTACAATTCCTCCTTTGTTTTGTACTCCATCCTCTCATTGGTGGCTCATGACCTTTACCCTTCAACCATCCAATTTTTTCCACACACTGGACTAAGTTCCATCTCTCAAAATCACTTCCCGTGCCATAATATATGGTACACTTCCTTTGACTTGCACATTGAGATTTGAAAATATTTACTATTGGCTCGACTCACCTTTTCTAGTAATTTTTATATAGTTTTCTTTAATTGGTGCCAAGTTGAATTCTATTATTTCTCTATTCTGACTCCTTGCATAGGATTCTTCCAATTTGCAACACATTGTATCACACTTCCAAAGAGCATGGTCTCTTCACATTTTCCCTTCATTTCTCAAATGTCTGACTTTCAAGCTTTCCTCACTTTGTCTTGGTATTCCATTCATATGACTCACCAAGTGTCGAATTAACCACTATCCACATCTTTCACAACATGGCTACTTGATATTTTCTCTTGCTAAATTTTATCCTCCTACCATACTATTGAAAATTCAATCAAGAAAAAATTTAGATTCCTCTTGCCATCACCTTTTACTCGTTCTTTTTATCTTCTCACTGTTATTTTCTCTTGACATATCAATGCTTTCCTTGTTGCAACCTATTCTTAGTCTCATTATTTGGAATTAATATGTTTCCTTCTATTCTATGGATGATACCATGCCCCATCTTCCTACATAATTTCTCTCTAATACTCAATGTTTTTCCCTTAGCGGGGATGATTTGGGGGTTCTATGTATTCCTCCTTTCCTTCATGGCTCCCCTGTCTCCTTTAGCCACCTCCCATCTATTGTTGTCCATATAATATTTTTAAATAAATTCCATTTCTTGAGATTGAGAGATGAGGCATCACCTCCTAGATAGGCATTTTAATCAACCCAATATAAAGATAATTCCTTTCAAAATGTTGTACACCCTTTGGCATTCCCTAATTCATTTGAATAAAATCATATCTTGCAAGAAATGAATCCATACCTTTTCCAACATGGAATTTTAGAATCAATTTAGATTGTTGTTCAAGATTACATTAGGTAACACATCCACAAAATATGACAGAAAAAAATATGTGGACTATACCAAATGATATGATTCATCCATCGAGTAGTGAAGTTGAAAACCAAATTTTGCAATAACTTTTTCACAGGAGCTCAAAAACTCATGAAAACTTATAGAGATGTATAATTCAGCATTAAAATACATTTCACCAAACCATTTTTCCTCCAACATCACAGGTTGTGAAATTTTTAAAATTCACCAAATCACCAATAAAATTCACAAAATGATTTTATATCTCCATATCCATTAACTGTAAGACTTCAATTTTTTTTCCATCAAATAAAAGATGGGGTCAAAATTCTATTCATAATATGAAGGTTTTCCAAAAATCCTTACCAATCTCACAAACATTTTTATTTTATGATGTTGATTGTGTGTTTTCCTTGTTGCTCCTACATCAATTGACAATTCTCAACCCCCTAAATGTTCATTATCATAGAGCCCCCTAAGGTTTGGGTGTGGACACATAATATGTGTAGTATCAACAAGGATTACCTTTTTCCTTTTGAGAAAAGGATGAAAACTAATTTTAATATTATTATAATGAATCATGAGGATTTAATCCCTCATCACACAAAGAGCGGGGGCATCATTTTGTGTTTAAATTTGGTAATTATGTCCTTTCATGCCCCAAGCCTTATATATTTTTTTGGAAAGAAAAGTTACATGGAAAGGAAATATTTCTAGATTGGTATATCAAGTAAATATTCTTTTCACCTAATTATTTTTTGCCTTAAGTATATTCTTCCTAACAAGTGGCTTAATGGGAAATCGAGAAGCATAATTACCTACAAGCTTGACATGATCCATTTATTGTCTCCTTTTAGTTGCTCCTTTAAATTTTATTTATGAATTTTTAACTCCATTCCTTCTACCTATTGTGCTAAGTTTTATGTTAAGATATATCTTTTGTCTTTGTTCATTCACCTTGCTTCCATAATGGGGGCCCCAAGAAAAAGATCTAAACCTCTATCTTGAGTCTCACTTAAATAGAATATCGAATTATAGATTTTTTTTGAGGAAGCTAGCCTCACCCTCTTTTTTAAGCTATGTCAAATCATAATGATAACTTAACCTCCAAATTCTACAATTCCTCAAACATGGGTAAAGTTGTTATCAGTGACATCTATTTTGAAGTTATTGCTAGCCTAAGTGAAAAGGCCACATGCCTTCAATGTAAAGGTCTTAAGTTTGCAAAGATGTACAATGGGAAGTACCAAAAACTTAAAGAATTTTTTTTTGAGGAAGGAAAGAAAGTCATGTATCTATAGAATGGTTATTATAGGGATAAATTGCATCCCCCTATAGCCTCGTAAGTATTCACTTATATAGTATTTCTATCTCAAGGCCATATGTATGAAACTATACATGGTTACCATTTTCTATTATTAAACCATGTTCATTACTAAGAATGGATAAATGTGCTTTTTTTCTTATTTCTTCCCTTACAAGCTATAGCGCTAAAGGTGACTCTTTTCCCCTTCATCAAGCCTTAATCTATGCCCTCTAAAAATTTATCTATGATTCTTCCCCACAAAAAACCCTACTCCCATTGTTTCCTTTGAGGCATTACAACTCATTAAAAATCCCCCACAGTCTTCCCTTAAAGCCCTCCAGTTGAGTTCTAAACCAAAATCCAAAAAAGGGAAAATCCTACCTTCACTTCCCAAAATCCCCCTTCTAGGATGGTCATAGAGACTATAACCCCTCAAAAAGTACTTTCCTCTCTTCCTCTTAAGGGTGTGAAAAAGAAAAAGGTGGAGTCCCCTAATCTATAACTATTGAAATCAAGAATGACCTAGAGCCTTGTCATGTGGGTCTAAATAATACTGGGTTTGGTAAGAGATGCTCTGCTAGACTAGCTAGTGTAACTGAGAAGAGTAATGGGAAAGACACTAAAGAAAAAATAGTAGAGCTTGATGACGTGTGTCAGTGATAACTTTAAGAAACACCCCTCAAAAAAAGATATAAAAAACTAGTGAATCTTTCATTTTTTAAAAGAAAAAATATTAATTTCTATTGGCGAATCTTTTGGCCATTTTTTTTACATCACTAAAATTTTGTAGAAAATCTTGACGAATATTGAAAAATAATAGGAAAATGAATTAATCAAGATGGAGAATCCATCCAATCTAAAACTAATTCTCATGGAAAAGTAGGGTCCCAAGCATGGAAATTATTGATGATTTTAAGGGGTAGACAATAGTATTTACTTGCCACCATTGTTTTAAAATATAATATGATAGCCCTCACTGTATTCTACAAGGCAGAGTGTACCCACGATCTACAATTCTCATGGGGCTCAAAATTTCTTTTAGATCATTGATCTAATGAGCCTCATTATACTCTCTGAGGTTAAATATACCTACATTCTATAATGCTCATAAGACCCAAAATTATGGGGTCCATGAGCATTCCAGATCATAGGTACATTTTGTGTCATGCAATACAACAAGGGCTATTAGATTATGCTATAAATCTCTGGTAGAAACTAAAGATTAGAAATATGGTCCTAAAACAACTAATAATTATGATATACTATTGGCAAATTAGTATAGATTTCTACTATAATTTATAAAATTTAGGCGAATCTAATTTAATCATGTATTGAATATTGTGGCAAAAAATTTAGTTAATTTTTTTAATAAAATAGTTTATTTGGTGATTTAAAGAATATTATAATAAAATTTTATAAAAATGTGGTGATTCAAGTCACGTTATAGCTCAAACTATTAGCCAATTTTGGATTCCAAAATTTCAACTATTAGCTGATTGGTGAATATTAGCCACTAAAAAAATCACTAACGTGCATCTAGATAAATCGAACGATGACTTCCCTCTTGAGTGTGAGGAAGCTAGTAAAGATAACACAAAGCTAGACGATGACAATGGGGTTTTCAATGTTGAAGAGGAGAGGGAGATTATTGGTGATGAGGAATTCTTGGGAGAAAAGAATAAAGAGGAGTTGGAAGAATCGAAGTGGGAGGAGGATGATGGAAATAATAACTTTAACATGTTGATATTGAGGAAATGGAAAACATAGAGGACACCTACATTGACCTCGACCAAAATATGAAAGATAAAGTGGAGAAAAAGGCTAGCAGCCCCCTAAAGAATGAGCTCAAAGGTTATATTAAGGACATCAATAATAGGATTGTAGTCCTTGAAAAAGTTGTCAAAATTACTATAGTGGTGGATGGGATCATGCAAACATGCCATCTTTGTAATGGTGTTTGGGAAGTCTAAAATAAAAAAAATTAAAAGGAAAATTGGGAAAGAGTAAGAGGAGACAACCCAAAGGACCTAAATTGCAAAATTCCTTAGTTAAAAGGATTGGAGAATGACCATGGACTTGTTGAAGGATAATTGGCAATTAATTTTATCCTCTAAAAAGTGATGGTTCTACTTTTTTGTTTCTATTATTATAATTTTAGTTATGTTTTGTTGTGTCTGTCGTTTCCTTGTAGCTCAAGCCTGCATGCCTACTTTATTGTTTTGGATAGTATATGAGGTATGTGTGCCTTATTTTGCTTGTTTTTGGCTACTTGGCCTTGATGGTCTTTTGTTCTTTTTTTGTTTAGCTTAAACTTATGGGTTTAGGGGTCCTTCCCTTGCTTTTAATATAAAAAACATATGATTCACAAACACCTTTTTCGTAGCATAAGTCCTTTATAACCCTTTTACATAAGAAAATCCAACATTATATTATTTAAATTCTAAATTTACAAGAATTCATATTTATTATGAACAATACCATATTCTCTCATTTTTTGACGAGTCTTCAAGTGGGAACAAGAAGAAGTGAACTCCAACATTTTTGCTCTAAATTTTCATAAAGAATGCATGCCTATGAATAAGAACCTACTCTGAATAGATTGAAGCAACAGTTGTAGGAAACAAGCGCTAGCATTCTCTGTCTATTCAAACATTATGTTTACTTTCTCTGCCACTTCGCGAAGCTCACATTAATGAGAAACAAGCACTGGCATTTGCCACTGTAAATGGATTTGTGGGATGGCTGCAGAGGCGGTGATTGGCTGAAACAATAAAATATTGTGTCAGTATATTATTTACGATGCCTCAAATATCATGTAGAGTACATTGTGGTTGAGGGAAAATATCCTGCAGTTTAAATGCAATGCTTTTTCAGCAAAAGGCAAATATCCTGCAGTTTAAATGCAATGCTTTTTCAGCAAAAGGCAAATATCTTGTAGTTTAAATGCAATGCCTTTTCAGCACAATATAATTGATGGTTCACTGCATTTCAATCATTGGTCAGGTGTTGTGGAGAGGGATCAACCATAGATTTCAAAAGTTAGCTTGCTCTCTTTCAAATTTGATACGCTTTCGGCATAAAAAACAAAAAATGGGGGAAGGGGGCCCGGGGAGTTAACATACTAATCACTATGTTCTATTAATTTAAATTATGGAATAATTTGTAGTTGATGTCTATCATTTCTAATTGTAATTGAAAAATTAGTAGTGCCCATTGTCAATTCTGATTTATTTTGGGGGTTATATTAATGGAGCATATCAATTGATTAACTACATATTGACAAGTGACACACTCTTGTGCTAAGATTATTTTATGACTTATGTATTTTCCTATTTGTTTCATCCTTAATTGTATTTAGCTCCATAAATTTTCATTTGGTCATTATGAGAAAAATTGGTTCACATTTGCTTATGTTTTTGTATTTAAAGACACTTAATATGCCATTAATACACACATGTAGGATTAATGAGAGGGAAGATTGAACACAAAATAATCATTGTAGGAACATTTGGAAATGCAGCCTAAAAGTGACACACTACATTAAAGTGACACACTAGATAAAGGTGATCAAATATCGACACACATTCAATGAGCTCATTCTTGCATGTGTAGGTTTATTCGTACACACTAGATTAGAATCATGACATTGATGTCCAAAGCTAAACAACTTGAATTGAAAACAGAAAAAAAATTGTACCTTAACATACCTTTTAAATTAAGAACATTAATTTTATACCTATAATAAATATATCCAACATTTGTTTTTAGATCGGCAGGGTATCCATCCCCCTATAAACTACAATGCGCCTAGTAAACTTTTTTCAAGTGACCGGTGGCACTAGCGCGACATGCACTCCCCCTATAAACTGTAGTGTGACATACCCTCATCCTATAAACTATAGTGTCCCTGGTATACATTTTCACGTGACCGGTGGCATTGGCGAGATACTCCCTCTGGTACCATGGGTTTGGGAGGAGACTAGACCTCATGAACTCTTGCTTGCAACATGATGCTTAAGCCAATCGAGCTAGGCCCCCTGCCCCAAATATATTCAACATAACATGAATATTAATTTCACATTGATTTTCTTGAAACTATATAACTATAATATATTACTTTTAATTTTAAAATATTTATTTATAATTATAGACTCAACTTACTCTAAACTAATTAAATCTATAAGTAGGAGGTATTTTCCATAGCATGTCAAATTATGATATTGGTATCAGGATTCAACCCTGTAGTTTCAAGTCAAACTCATTGACCCATGTTTCATGAGTAGTGGTTCACAAGAACCCATCTCTCATTATAATGAATGGTCCACTTAGCACTCATTGCATCTAGGTGATGCTCATAGTGGTGAAGCACTAGGCCTTCCCAGGAGGTCACCCATCCCAGTCCTACTCCACTCAAGCGCACTTAACCACAAAATTCTCTCCAAAATTAAACCCACTTAACTTGCAACCCCATTTAATTATTTCTATTTATTTAATCAACCTAAAATATTTATATAAAATATTTAATCCCATCAATTTTCTTAAAACTCATGAACTCCTTAACTGTATCTGTTCAATTAGCCCAAACTATTTAGGTAAAGCAGTTAGAACGACTTATTTTCTTCACACTCATTAAATCCAGAAACCCCTATTACAAGGTTGCTGCAGAACAATCCGCCAAAAATAGCCTATATCATCATCTCTCCCATCCTTCATTCAACAAACAAAACTCTTGTTGCATAACAATATAGGACCGAGTGTGGAGATCATGGATCAGCTAAAATGGTTCGTTTTAATGGTAATATGTGTCGTCATTCTATTACCAGGTATCAACTTCATTCATTTTATTTAATTACAGCTCTACAATATTCTAACAGATTTTGGGAAAACTTAAGAGAAAACTGATATAAATTTCTCATGCTTTTATTCAGCAACGGAGGTGTGTTATGGAGCAGAAATAGCCAAAAGTTATGAGTTTCAGTTGTTCCACATGTAAACCATGGACTGATGGCTGTGAAGATAAATGTTGTTTTGAAATTGATTGTAACGTACCTGGAAAACCTTACGGTCAATGCGTTTTTACGCCATATACTTGTGGCTGTGATGCTTGTAATTGATCCTGCCATCACCTTTCAATGTAAACTTGGGATATCTTCATAATAAGAGTGGAATAGTTAACTGAGCTGCCTTGCAAAATATACAGAATTGAGGCTTATCGAAAAACCCCTATTTTCTCTGCCTAAGATGAACATTGTTTATCTGATTACCAAATTTTGGACAGGGAAAAGAGGTAGATCTCCATTACCTTAAACTAATTACCGAAATTTGAGTGAAACTTTTTTCTTTAAAATTAACTAATTTTAGATTTATCCATTTGGCATTATCTCGTGTCTCATGCAACTGCATATCCCTAAAAACTTATAATGGCTTCACAAATTTATTTCTCTTTTTTTTAATATTTGCTTTCATTTTGTACAAATTATTATTAATACTATTAATACAAATTTAAACTGGTTGTTTAAAAATAAACAGAAAAAATTAAGTATTCGTGGGGCCATCAGCTCCACAAATAATTCGTAAATATTTTGAGCAATGGCTGCTAGCCAAAATAAGCTACACAAATAACTCCTAAATAAGTTGAGCAGTTGCTGCTAGTCAAAATAAGCTAAGAAAATAACTCCTAAATAAGTTAAGCACTGGGCCAAAATAAGCTAAGCATTTGCATGAAGATAATTTTGGGTTGTCCATGCTTTGAAGCAATAAGATTCCATATTACAATGAAATACATTTCAATGTTAAATACATTTCAATTTATTTAGAAATAGCTCATCTAATACAGTGCTTATAGTTGTAGGATTTGGTAATACTTTTCTTAATTTGATTAAAAAATCATTTTTATATTTAATTAGATTTAATTAATATAAATTAAAATCGATATTTTTTAATTTTCATCATCTTAAAATAAAAATAAAAATTCATCTGAAAACTATATTTGAAATTTATTTTTAATTTTTTTTAAAGAAAAAATATGTTTTTATATAAATAATTTTTTTTAAATTATATTTTATTACTAATTAAATAAAATCAATTTAAATGGAGAACAAATTAAAGTCCTACAAACTTTAGAATGTTGTAAAACATTATAAATGAAGAATAACATTTCATTCTAAAACATGTTCAAGAGTCTGATTTAAGTCAAATAAATTTTGGAGAGTCAAGCTCAAAGCCATTCATAATAACACGGACTCAAGATTGGAGGCATTTAAAATGGGATTAGATAGTTTTTTCCCTTTAAAATATATATTTAATATTTATCAACATTTATATACTAACTTTTAACGTGTGTTATTGTTTAGTAAAATTATATTTCTTCTTCTTGTGGGAATTGTAACATGTGATAGCACTTGCATCTAAATAAGGTGTAAGGATTATGTTCATAAAAAAATGTCTATGTTAATAGAGTAGGGTGCATGTGTTTGTGCATAGATGTGTATGGATATAACACTAGTATACATATATTAAATGTTAATATATATAAAATATGGAGAGAGTTATCATTCTCTAATTTCTTTTTGATTGATTTATCTTTGTGATCAAATCTTCTATTTCTTTTTGCCATCTAAAATATTATTTATTTATTTATTTGTTCTTTTAGTTTATGCAAATATTTAAATTATTATTATTATTATTATTATTATTATTATTTCTTTTTGTTTTATCAAATCTCTTTGATTTGATTTTTTTTCATCATATCTCTTTTATTTGATTTTTTGATTTCATCAAATCTTTTTTATTTGATTTATTTTCAATCAAATCTATTATAGTTGGATGTCACTATACATGACTCTTAGTGTAATGATGCAAGTTTCACTTGCATGTGACTAGATTAAATAATTAATAATAAATGTTAAATAATGAAATGAATTAAATTTAGACAAATCTAGATTTTTTTCCACTTAGAAAAATCTAGATTTTTTTCCTTAAAGAAATTAGGTATTATCTGATTTTGAAATATTGACATGCAAATTTAAAACATAAAACAATACAAATGAAAAAAAAATTAGCATCAAATTGACAAGAAACACTTCAAATGGAAATAAAATGTTTCCATCCAATTGAAAAATCAATATTTATCTAGCTTTTACGTGATAATTGAGATTTTGGAGGCTTTCACCTAATAAAAATGGAAATAAAATGTTTCCATCCAATTGGAAAATCAACATTTATCTACCTTTTACATTATAAGTGATATTTTTTGCAGGCTTTCACCTAATATTATTGACCATTCAATGACAACTAATCTACCATTTAATGTGAGCTGAAACTTATTTTCTATGATTTAAAATTCATTTACATGCATGAGACTTGTTTCTAAATATGGAAAATTCAAAATCAATTCATGGGTTGAATTTTTAGATCTTCTTTTGTGAGCTTTTGTTGATAAACTTATTGAACCTCAAAATTATATGTTTGAGAGTTAAATCTAAGTTGTTTGTTAGTAACATGGAGTCAATCTTGAAGCCATTAATAATGTGATTAAACATATTTAAGATTTAAATTAAAATTATTGAACAACATGGGATAGATTTAAAATCATTCACAAAGTGATCTTTCAAAATAAAGAGAGATTTATTAGGGTATACTTTGATAATATTTTCATTACATATTATAAATCATATATTTAAAAGTATTATATAATTTATATTATTAATATTAATATAATTGTTGATTTTTATAATTAAATTAACAAAAGTATGTGGTTATATTTTAAATAATTTAAAGTCCCAATTCATTATATATGAAATGGTCAAAGTCACAAATTAATAGTACTTCATACCAAAAAAAAATATATTATTTTAATTAAAATTTTGGCTCATCCCATCCATTCTTTTCATTTAAGTTTTCCCTCATTATCTCTTATTTTCCCAACCATCTAGGAGGCCAAGTCAATTTCTTCCTAAATTAGCAAACCTTACACCTTTGAACATTTCCTATCGTGGCTTATAGATTTTTTTTCCCATGGGTAAGTTTTAGGATGTAATTATTGTACTAAAAATATTTGGAAGCCCAATCCCATGTCTAACTAACAAGTTTGGAATAATAATGCACATGTCATCATACTAGATCCATATTTCTTATAGTACAATAAATTATGAAAATATCATTTCAAGCTATATTAATGTCCGCCATTGTTTTACTCAAAATATCATCAATTAGCTTGTCATACTATTGAGATAATCTAATCATTGTAAATCTTTTATGTAGATCTCTTGAAGAAACAAAGGTAAGAGGTAGTTCCTCACTACCCCAAATGGTAAAGCCATTATATGCTCGATAAAGAAATATGCCCTAATACAAAATTTTGAGTGCGGTTGGTCACCATATCCAATCCCATAAACTATTTGGTAAAATTAAAAGAACCTAATTCATCATATATGAAAATGGATTGCAACCATCTATCTATGACATGACCTTCATAAATTGGTCCCTTTTGACCTTCACATGCTGGTGAACCATTTTACAAGGAAACCAATGAGCCATCAAATCAATTGCCATAAACCTACAACAAGAGATAAGAGAACAAGGAACAAAATATCATTACTTCTTACCATGTTACAAAATGCTTGTATGAAAGTGATGGTTATCAACACACTAAGGAATTTAATCAGGAGTATATTCAAATTAAAATAAATTTGTTTGCCAAGAATATTGTGCCATAGTGTTATTGAAGCTGGATTAATTCACACAAGTGACACAAATGATATAATATAATGGTCTGTGGTGGCAAGGATAAGAACATACCTTACATTAGGGAGGTTTGATTTTTTTTCCCAATCCTACCAATCAATTCCATTACTTACAAAAATGTTAGTAGAACAATTTATTTCTTCATAACAATACAAGAAGATAATTCTCTCAAAATATTTACTAATATCCAATGTTTCTTCTAAGAGGATTTGCAATATTAAATTTTCTCAATTTTCATTATGAATCTCATTTATCACAATAAATGAGTGCCCTCCTACTTTTAAGTTTCTACACTCTTTTAGATTTACCATAATTTAAGGCCACAATTTAGTAGTTCATTTTTTTCCATGTTTATGGATCCCCCATGAATAAAAGAACTATTTTCGTCTCTTATTATAATTCTCAAACTAAGTAGAATTTAAAGCATTACCAAAATTAAATTTGGTGAAACCAACCAAGAATGGATTCGATGTCACTTTTTTGTAGTATTTAGGTCTTGTATCCTATTCCTTTAATGGTGGTGGTGCCTCCATATTCCATTTATTTAGCATTTTTTTATATGGGAAAACAACCCCATCTTTTGAGATTTTAACTTTGGACCAAGGTTTTCTTTGATGAATTTGAACTTATTCTATTGAATTATTATTTTCATAGTAAAGGATTTCCATTAAAGGTTTATTATTTTCTCTCTACTCATAGGTCCAAAAATATAAAAAAGAAGGGCAATATTTTAGAGCAATGTAATACCCCGCCACTCAACCCTAGAGGAAGTTGCAATTAACTACTCAAACGTAATA
>VDFB02288305.1:0-40723 GCA_007258455.2 Sequoia sempervirens | reverse complement strand
TTTGTTTTTAGATCGGCAGGGTATCCATCCCCCTATAAACTACAATGCGCCTAGTAAACTTTTTTCAAGTGACCGGTGGCACTAGCGCGACATGCACTCCCCCTATAAACTGTAGTGTGACATACCCTCATCCTATAAACTATAGTGTCC
Source organism: Sequoia sempervirens (assembly GCA_007258455.2). Taxonomy (NCBI): domain Eukaryota; kingdom Viridiplantae; phylum Streptophyta; class Pinopsida; order Cupressales; family Cupressaceae; genus Sequoia; species Sequoia sempervirens. The sequence goes on along the minus strand of VDFB02288305.1, from coordinate 40,573 downwards.
CTGGTATACATTTTCACGTGACCGGTGGCATTGGCGAGATACTCCCTCTGGTACCATGGGTTTGGGAGGAGACTAGACCTCATGAACTCTTGCTTGCAACATGATGCTTAAGCCAATCGAGCTAGGCCCCCTGCCCCAAATATATTCAACATAACATGAATATTAATTTCACATTGATTTTCTTGAAACTATATAACTATAATATATTACTTTTAATTTTAAAATATTTATTTATAATTATAGACTCAACTTACTCTAAACTAATTAAATCTATAAGTAGGAGGTATTTTCCATAGCATGTCAAATTATGATATTGGTATCAGGATTCAACCCTGTAGTTTCAAGTCAAACTCATTGACCCATGTTTCATGAGTAGTGGTTCACAAGAACCCATCTCTCATTATAATGAATGGTCCACTTAGCACTCATTGCATCTAGGTGATGCTCATAGTGGTGAAGCACTAGGCCTTCCCAGGAGGTCACCCATCCCAGTCCTACTCCACTCAAGCGCACTTAACCACAAAATTCTCTCCAAAATTAAACCCACTTAACTTGCAACCCCATTTAATTATTTCTATTTATTTAATCAACCTAAAATATTTATATAAAATATTTAATCCCATCAATTTTCTTAAAACTCATGAACTCCTTAACTGTATCTGTTCAATTAGCCCAAACTATTTAGGTAAAGCAGTTAGAACGACTTATTTTCTTCACACTCATTAAATCCAGAAACCCCTATTACAAGGTTGCTGCAGAACAATCCGCCAAAAATAGCCTATATCATCATCTCTCCCATCCTTCATTCAACAAACAAAACTCTTGTTGCATAACAATATAGGACCGAGTGTGGAGATCATGGATCAGCTAAAATGGTTCGTTTTAATGGTAATATGTGTCGTCATTCTATTACCAGGTATCAACTTCATTCATTTTATTTAATTACAGCTCTACAATATTCTAACAGATTTTGGGAAAACTTAAGAGAAAACTGATATAAATTTCTCATGCTTTTATTCAGCAACGGAGGTGTGTTATGGAGCAGAAATAGCCAAAAGTTATGAGTTTCAGTTGTTCCACATGTAAACCATGGACTGATGGCTGTGAAGATAAATGTTGTTTTGAAATTGATTGTAACGTACCTGGAAAACCTTACGGTCAATGCGTTTTTACGCCATATACTTGTGGCTGTGATGCTTGTAATTGATCCTGCCATCACCTTTCAATGTAAACTTGGGATATCTTCATAATAAGAGTGGAATAGTTAACTGAGCTGCCTTGCAAAATATACAGAATTGAGGCTTATCGAAAAACCCCTATTTTCTCTGCCTAAGATGAACATTGTTTATCTGATTACCAAATTTTGGACAGGGAAAAGAGGTAGATCTCCATTACCTTAAACTAATTACCGAAATTTGAGTGAAACTTTTTTCTTTAAAATTAACTAATTTTAGATTTATCCATTTGGCATTATCTCGTGTCTCATGCAACTGCATATCCCTAAAAACTTATAATGGCTTCACAAATTTATTTCTCTTTTTTTTAATATTTGCTTTCATTTTGTACAAATTATTATTAATACTATTAATACAAATTTAAACTGGTTGTTTAAAAATAAACAGAAAAAATTAAGTATTCGTGGGGCCATCAGCTCCACAAATAATTCGTAAATATTTTGAGCAATGGCTGCTAGCCAAAATAAGCTACACAAATAACTCCTAAATAAGTTGAGCAGTTGCTGCTAGTCAAAATAAGCTAAGAAAATAACTCCTAAATAAGTTAAGCACTGGGCCAAAATAAGCTAAGCATTTGCATGAAGATAATTTTGGGTTGTCCATGCTTTGAAGCAATAAGATTCCATATTACAATGAAATACATTTCAATGTTAAATACATTTCAATTTATTTAGAAATAGCTCATCTAATACAGTGCTTATAGTTGTAGGATTTGGTAATACTTTTCTTAATTTGATTAAAAAATCATTTTTATATTTAATTAGATTTAATTAATATAAATTAAAATCGATATTTTTTAATTTTCATCATCTTAAAATAAAAATAAAAATTCATCTGAAAACTATATTTGAAATTTATTTTTAATTTTTTTTAAAGAAAAAATATGTTTTTATATAAATAATTTTTTTTAAATTATATTTTATTACTAATTAAATAAAATCAATTTAAATGGAGAACAAATTAAAGTCCTACAAACTTTAGAATGTTGTAAAACATTATAAATGAAGAATAACATTTCATTCTAAAACATGTTCAAGAGTCTGATTTAAGTCAAATAAATTTTGGAGAGTCAAGCTCAAAGCCATTCATAATAACACGGACTCAAGATTGGAGGCATTTAAAATGGGATTAGATAGTTTTTTCCCTTTAAAATATATATTTAATATTTATCAACATTTATATACTAACTTTTAACGTGTGTTATTGTTTAGTAAAATTATATTTCTTCTTCTTGTGGGAATTGTAACATGTGATAGCACTTGCATCTAAATAAGGTGTAAGGATTATGTTCATAAAAAAATGTCTATGTTAATAGAGTAGGGTGCATGTGTTTGTGCATAGATGTGTATGGATATAACACTAGTATACATATATTAAATGTTAATATATATAAAATATGGAGAGAGTTATCATTCTCTAATTTCTTTTTGATTGATTTATCTTTGTGATCAAATCTTCTATTTCTTTTTGCCATCTAAAATATTATTTATTTATTTATTTGTTCTTTTAGTTTATGCAAATATTTAAATTATTATTATTATTATTATTATTATTATTATTTCTTTTTGTTTTATCAAATCTCTTTGATTTGATTTTTTTTCATCATATCTCTTTTATTTGATTTTTTGATTTCATCAAATCTTTTTTATTTGATTTATTTTCAATCAAATCTATTATAGTTGGATGTCACTATACATGACTCTTAGTGTAATGATGCAAGTTTCACTTGCATGTGACTAGATTAAATAATTAATAATAAATGTTAAATAATGAAATGAATTAAATTTAGACAAATCTAGATTTTTTTCCACTTAGAAAAATCTAGATTTTTTTCCTTAAAGAAATTAGGTATTATCTGATTTTGAAATATTGACATGCAAATTTAAAACATAAAACAATACAAATGAAAAAAAAATTAGCATCAAATTGACAAGAAACACTTCAAATGGAAATAAAATGTTTCCATCCAATTGAAAAATCAATATTTATCTAGCTTTTACGTGATAATTGAGATTTTGGAGGCTTTCACCTAATAAAAATGGAAATAAAATGTTTCCATCCAATTGGAAAATCAACATTTATCTACCTTTTACATTATAAGTGATATTTTTTGCAGGCTTTCACCTAATATTATTGACCATTCAATGACAACTAATCTACCATTTAATGTGAGCTGAAACTTATTTTCTATGATTTAAAATTCATTTACATGCATGAGACTTGTTTCTAAATATGGAAAATTCAAAATCAATTCATGGGTTGAATTTTTAGATCTTCTTTTGTGAGCTTTTGTTGATAAACTTATTGAACCTCAAAATTATATGTTTGAGAGTTAAATCTAAGTTGCTTGTTAGTAACATGGAGTCAACCTTGAAGCCATTAATAATGTGATTAAACATATTTAAGAGTTAAATTAAAATTATTGAACAACATGGGATAGATTTAAAATCATTCACAAAGTGATCTTTCAAAATAAAGAGAGATTTATCAGGGTATACTTTGATAATTATTTCATTACATATTATAAATCATATATTTAAAAGTATTATATAATTTATATTATTAATATTAATATAATTGTTGATTTTTATAATTAAATTAACAAAAGTATGTGGTTATATTTTAAATAACTTAAAGTCCCAATTCATTATATATGAAATGGTCAAAGTCACAAATTAATAGTACTTCATAAGAAAAAAAATGTATTATTTTAATTAAAATTTTGGCTCATCCCATCCATTCTTTTCATTTAAGTTTTCCCTCATTATCTCTTATTTTCCCAACCATCTAGGAGGCCAAGTCAATTTCTTCCTAAATTAGCAAACCTTACACCTTTGAACATTTCCTATCGTGGCTTATAGATTTTTTTTCCCATGGGTAAGTTTTAGGATGTAATTATTGTACTAAAAATATTTGGAAGCCCAATCCCATGTCTAACTAACAAGTTTGGAATAATAATGCACATGTCATCATACTAGATCCATATTTCTTATAGTACAATAAATTATGAAAATATCATTTCAAGCTATATTAATGTCCGCCATTGTTTTACTCAAAATATCATCAATTAGCTTGTCATACTATTGAGATAATCTAATCATTGTAAATCTTTTATGTAGATCTCTTGAAGAAACAAAGGTAAGAGGTAGTTCCTCACTACCCCAAATGGTAAAGCCATTATATGCTCGATAAAGAAATATGCCCTAATACAAAATTTTGAGTGCGGTTGGTCACCATATCCAATCCCATAAACTATTTGGTAAAATTAAAAGAACCTAATTCATCATATATGAAAATGGATTGCAACCATCTATCTATGACATGACCTTCATAAATTGGTCCCTTTTGACCTTCACATGCTGGTGAACCATTTTACAAGGAAACCAATGAGCCATCAAATCAATTGCCATAAACCTACAACAAGAGATAAGAGAACAAGGAACAAAATATCATTACTTCTTACCATGTTACAAAATGCTTGTATGAAAGTGATGGTTATCAACACACTAAGGAATTTAATCAGGAGTATATTCAAATTAAAATAAATTTGTTTGCCAAGAATATTGTGCCATAGTGTTATTGAAGCTGGATTAATTCACACAAGTGACACAAATGATATAATATAATGGTCTGTGGTGGCAAGGATAAGAACATACCTTACATTAGGGAGGTTTGATTTTTTTTCCCAATCCTACCAATCAATTCCATTACTTACAAAAATGTTAGTAGAACAATTTATTTCTTCATAACAATACAAGAAGATAATTCTCTCAAAATATTTACTAATATCCAATGTTTCTTCTAAGAGGATTTGCAATATTAAATTTTCTCAATTTTCATTATGAATCTCATTTATCACAATAAATGAGTGCCCTCCTACTTTTAAGTTTCTACACTCTTTTAGATTTACCATAATTTAAGGCCACAATTTAGTAGTTCATTTTTTTCCATGTTTATGGATCCCCCATGAATAAAAGAACTATTTTCGTCTCTTATTATAATTCTCAAACTAAGTAGAATTTAAAGCATTACCAAAATTAAATTTGGTGAAACCAACCAAGAATGGATTCGATGTCACTTTTTTGTAGTATTTAGGTCTTGTATCCTATTCCTTTAATGGTGGTGGTGCCTCCATATTCCATTTATTTAGCATTTTTTTATATGGGAAAACAACCCCATCTTTTGAGATTTTAACTTTGGACCAAGGTTTTCTTTGATGAATTTGAACTTATTCTATTGAATTATTATTTTCATAGTAAAGGATTTCCATTAAAGGTTTATTATTTTCTCTCTACTCATAGGTCCAAAAATATAAAAAAGAAGGGCAATATTTTAGAGCAATGTAATACCCCGCCACTCAACCCTAGAGGAAGTTGCAATTAACTACTCAAACGTAATAATTTTTTTTTTTATTGAAGTAAAAATAACATGCAAGTTCACTACCCATTGCCAACAATCTCTAAGGTTACGAAATTGAGATTACTTTAAAACCCAAACAAGAAACATGAATTGAAACCATAAAATTTAATTACTTAAGGAATTAAGAACACATGCATTCCATACATGATAAATTACATCAAAGAATAAGAGATATCACATGATTTAAAATAACAATAATTTAATAATAAGATTACAACTCTCATTCCCTGAATGAGGTAAATCCAATAAGCATGGTTACATAATACATCTTCCACCTCGATAAAAAATGAGGGGTAATTAATTACATATTCAAATGAAATGAATAAAGCATGAAATGAAACTGGATCCCATGAGCTCTCCAACTGGAAATCTCATCCACATGAACAAGAAGAAAACCCAATGGAGTAAGGTGCACATTCCACCCAACCATATGGTACCCGAAGGACCAACGCCCGTGCTAAGAGATAGTAACAAGGAATCCTATACAAGACCATCAACCTCTAGACACATGCTAGCTCATACTGACACAACCAATCACATGAACCATGCAACCATAAGAATAACACAAGTACAACTCTAACATCACTGACATAAGTCACATCAATACTGACGAAGGTAAAGCATCATTAATCAACAGATAAACATATATCAATATTAACAACTATGCTAATCAAAAGCATAGCATGAAACATAACATCCATATAAATCAATGAGCTAAAAATAAAAAACTCAGCCCTCCAAAGTAAACTGGAAGAAATGGGAGCTAAGGTCACTACATTATGCAAGGAGGAAGAGTGTAAACATTACAGTGCCATTAAAGAAATCTAGGAAAATGCAAGCAAGGACAAAAGAATTGAAATTGATTTGGAAAAAATGAAAAACAATATAAAGATAATAGCTGATCAGAACAATAGGATGGCAAGACATAATAACATCATTATCAATGCTATGACTAAGAAACTGGACAAAGCACAACAAGGGTCCCTGGTGGTTGATTTGGAAGAGGTTAAAGATAAAAACTAGGAAGAGGATATTGGAATTTTGAAGAGAACCAGGGCGAATCTGAAAAGGAAGGCTCCTCCCATGCCGCAGATGATCCAGACTTTTAAGAAGGGTGTTTAGGACATGCAGGACCTAGACGCTGAGACGAAGTATATTCTAAAGGCTCTGAGTTAGTTTTGACTGGTCTTTTGCTTGTGCTTCAACTGGTTTTTTTATTGACCTTCTTGGTCTTTTGTGGTTGGTTGCTACTTTTTCTAGTTTTTTCCTTCTGTGCGGCCTATTTTCTTTGTTGGACTTTTTTGTCCTCTCTCTTTTGTTGTAAAATTGGTGGTTTTGGGTCCCTATAAAACCTAATTTTCCCTTTATCAAAAACATTCATATACAACATCATCTCATCATAGAGAAACATCCACATTGCTTTAAAGCCATGGATCATAAAACAATAACAAAGATGAAGGTTTATCATAGTAAAGGTATTGTCTAGCACATATACAAATCTAAACACATAATAGTAACAACTGGAGGGGCACTACAAGCACTCCTAGACTAAGTGAGGGCCCATTGGTGAGCTACATAAGTGTGCTCAAGTAAGGATCTATCAATGGTCCATCCAATTCCCATCATTATAAAATGTTGGTTCCAAATTTCTATGGAATGTTCATTGTGGAGGATAATGTGTTTTCTTGATTCTTTTATCTTTTGGCATAATTCACATCTCTATGGTCCACATGTACCTCTCTTTGTTGAGATTGATCATATGTGTGGATCTTTTCAATTTTTACTAACCCTATAAATTAATATATATTTTTCTAGTGCCTCTTTGCCATCAGACGAAATTAACTAACCCATTTTTTTGTTACACATATTCTATGTTTCTAAGCTAATGTATCTAGATTTAACTTTGTATTCACTAAATGTATTGTCTCCATTCCATTTTATACTAGCATTCCCTATTTGATTTGTGGATGTGAATCATCTACTAAACATATAATATATATTTATATGGATATAAAATTAGGGACATGTCTAGGTGTTCCCAAACAATGAGCCATTATCCCTACATTTATCCACTTAATAATCACACTAGGTTATTTTATTGAAATGCCTAAGTCTTTTTCCTGCGTCATTATGAAATTCGACCCCCTCTTCATCTAGTCACACTAAGATGTTTTAAAGTGAATGTGCTAAAAGTTTCTTTTAAGTTGTCCATGCTTGGCCCCATGAGTATTAAAATATTCAACTAATCATCCTATAGAACCAATCCTGCACTAACATATGGCATTATTCTATTGGTTCTATCATTCTATGTTGAGTTTTTAACTTAGTAAAAGTTCCCTGCAAAACCATGGATTTTTTGACATGTGGAAAGTTTATGTTATACACTAATATGGGGCCCTAAAGAACATCCCATCAATTCCATGTGTCAAAGTTTGAGGCTTTCTTCCATTCCACTGAACCGTTTTGGGAGAGACCATAGGTGCCTTGTAGAAGCGTGGGAGGACATGTGATAGAGTTTCAATGATGTTGCATCTGAGTGGCTTAATAGGTGCCACATGGCATCATCTTATGGATTTTTCATCATTCCATGGGGTGTTTTTGTGAAGACTTATTTGGAGCTGTAGAACCATAGGAAGGTGATAGATGTAAAAATCAAAACTATCAGAAGGACATGTGTATGTTCTTATCAAGTATAGAATATTTTTATGGTATAAAGGGGGGCTTAATGTGAGATTATATTGTGTCTCATGGCACAATCCAGAGGGTTTCCACTATTCCACAAACCCTTTTATGTTGCTTGATCTTGTGTCTGTAAAATCACAAGAGGCTACCATGTGGGTAAAGCTGACTCATCCTCCCAATGGTGCACTTTTTAACTAAGCTAGGGGAGAGGGGCCCATAGTGGATCAGGGTCCAGTAGTGGGGATAGAAGTAGTCCTTAGTGGGTCCCATAGTTAAGCACCATAATATCCAATTGAAAAACACTTTTTATCCATAAAATGCACAAACTAAAAAATCATGTGATGCCACATCAACGCACCAATAAAACATGACTTAGTGCACCACTATCGGTCTCACCTTTTTTTTGGGCCTCTTTTGGATACCTAAAAAAAAATCATGTTGATGTGGCATCATATTGATGATGTGGCCCTAAAACAAAATATAGAAGCATGAGAGTTGTCAAATAAACTATTGTACAACATTGGGAGTGATTTGAAATTTCCACATAAGATTTGGAGAAAGGAAAAGTTAGGGTGCTCCACTATGGGCCCTTCTCCCCTATAAAAATGATCCCAAATGGAATGTCTATTGGTCCAATATCTTTTCAACATAGGTTAAATATTTTTAAATTAGTCCAACCAGTTGATATTGTTGAATCAAAACTCTTTCTTGTGGATCAACAACCCATATTCAAACTCATAGAATGGGTAGTTGCATGCTCTAGTTCATGTAAGTTGAGAGTAATGTATGGAAGTTAAGGTAGCAAAACAACTTCCTACACTAATCTTGAGAGGAGGATAATGCAAAAAATTTACAAATATTTAATAGTTACAAAAATTTAAATAGAAATAAACTAAAATATCCTCCTTCTATTGTTACTCTAAATACTTAGTGGTTGATGTTTATTATTTTCATGTTTTAAATTTTAATGTCTTGAGTTGTAACCCTATTTTGGACTCAAGGGGTGTGACTATTTTCACCCACCTTTTCTTTTGAATTTGTGTAACACTATTTTATAAATTCTAATATTAACACTATTAATAAAATCACTACTAACTCATAAAAATAATATTACAAGATGCTAGAATTAGAGATGTTTCATTTTTCACACTATGATAGTCTTCAAGTACTAGACAAATATTCATTGCAAAATCCATATGAAATAAAAAAAATTCCTAGTTAGAACCCTTATCATATTATCTATTGAGTTGGGAACCCTTTAGCACCTTATTTTCTTCATCATTTTCCTTTTAATTTTATGTACTTAACTAGATACGTTTACAGGTATCCACATATTTTGAGGTTTACTACATTTTGTAATAGGCATAACCTTTCGCTAATTATATTTGTATTAAAAATCTTTGTGATTGGTGATTTTTTAAAATCCACAAGTCCTCTTTTGGAAAATAGAACTATATATAAGGATGGCCAAATCAGTAGTGTTTTACAAAAGTATAATTCAATAATGGTTAAATCACCTCCCAATTATTTCTAAGTCATTTACATTAAGAAATTTTTACCATAGTAAACTAGATTAATGGTTGATCGCCTATAATTTTTGAAAAAAAATTCAATTGTATATCACATTCACCATTTCTATTAAAAATACACCATATATTGGGGATATCTAAATTCCATTTACAATAAAAATCCACCCTACATTTGGGACTATACACTATGAAATTACAACCCATACTTTGGATCCTAGTGTTAATCACCTATCATTTACATCCATCATTATACAATCTAGCATAATTGACTACATTTGAATTTATATGTATATACATTTATATTCTAAAATTAGTATTTTAGACACTTAGTTACACTCTGAATTAGATTGAGGAGATTATTTTTATCGTTTCTTTGGAATCTTCAATTAATAATGACTTCATCCTAATTGGAACTCTACTTTTAGTCACCCATTCTAAAATATAAAGTGTGCAATCATGGATATTATCTTCATCATAATAATTCATTAGTAGTCCCACCTTTTGTCATAAGATAATGCCCATTTATTGATTGAAATTTTAAATTATTCAACCCTAAGAATTCATGAATGCATGTGCAAATAAATGTGGCATATCTCAAATGTCAAAAAATATCTACAAGTTTCCACATGTTCGATATAAATAAGGTATATTACTTATCATCAATGATGGGAAACACTTTAATGATTGAAAGACTACTAGATGGGCTAGTCACAATTGTTGGTCTTACCAAATTAGATTAGTAATGGTTAACTTTTGGAGTTGGTTCATAAAAAATATGTATATGAATGACTATATTTTTTTTCCCTTGAGTTTATAGCCTTTCTTGGGTGATTCCACAATACTGGTTTAGAATTTTTGGCCAAACTAAAAATTGAACTGATTTTTTCTAACTAAATCTTCACTTTCGAGCACCTATAATAGTTAAACCATGAGGAATTTGAAGACGATGCAACTAGTGATTTTTGGCATTTTGTCTATAGATTCTAAATATATATTTAAAAAAAAATAGAATTAGATTGCACTTCTTTTTCCATCTTGTTTGAAAACTAGTTTTTTTTAGTAAACACCATTTTTAAGGAGTTGTGTTCACTGTATAACACAATTTTTTTTCCATGAAGGATAAAATTCTTTTTTTTTTGAATTTAGATTTGTAACTATGAGATCTAGTGCTTCCAATTGGTTTTATAGTGTTTTATTGAATATTTTTTCCTTAATCGTGTTTTAAAGTCTAAATTCAATTTTATTTTTTGTAGGATCAAAAAATTCAATATCTAGTGCACTAATATTTTTCAATTTTTTTTTATAATATTCTATTTTCCATATGTGTAAAACAAAGAGCTTGATTTTTGGTGAAAAACCTACATTCACAAGAAATAAATTATAATTTTTGGGAAGCTTATAATAAGGACTACATACTTACAAAAATAAATTTTAAATGAATTCATTTAATCCCCCAAAAGGTAAATCAAAAGTGGTTTTTTATCAGCATTTTGATAGGTGTAAAGGAGACTTCGCTGTAGGTATGGTTTAAAACTAGTGGAGTTCTATCCAAGGGGGTTTGAACTAAGGTAGTTTGATCAAACCCTTTTCAATTGGAATGCTTTAAGTGAAACATTCTAATACTTAAATCATTATATTTTCTAAAAATATATAATTTCAACAAAAATCAGAATCTCCAAGAAATTGTAAACCAACTTTGTGGGATCACCCTCATACTAGCCTCATTTATGTCTAGTTAGGATTGACCTGGTTTGGATTGATGCATGCAAAATTTAACATTTTATTTAAGCATTCAAATTATAATTATAAAATTTTCCTTGTTTCACTAGTTATTATGAGCTAGCTTGGTAAACATTTTCACTAAATGATATATTTTTATATATGAAGATGTTTAATATACCATTAATACACAACAAGTAGGATTGGAGAAAGGGAACTTTGAACAAGAAATAATCATTCTAGGAACATTTGAAATTAGAGCCTAAAAAGAACACACTACATTAAAATCATATATGGCATCTACATGTAAACAAATATTGTCTACAATATTCACTTAAATCATAACACTAGCCTGTTTAGGGTTCTCAAGAACAACTTGACCCTAGGAATTTGACAATCTCCACAAGGATTTGTGTTAGCACTATCTTGACAAATTCAAACATAGAAAAGTTGAAGCTGATCAAATATCTACACACAATCTATGATTTTATTCTTTCATGTTTAGATTTATTCCTACACACTATATCAAATTCATGGCATTCATGTTCATACCTAAAGAACTTGAATAAAAAAGTATAATAATTTTTATAGCCTAAGACATCTTCTTAATTGAAAACATTAATTTTTATACCTATAAAAAATATATCCAACCTAACATCAATCTTAATTTTGCATTCATTATTTGTAAAACTATATAATTATAATATATTACATTTAATTTTATAATTTTTATTTCTAATTATAGACCCAATTTACTCTCTAAATATTAGGTTTAACATCACTTAATTATGCCAAGATGCATTTAAGTTCTATAAAAAGACAGTCTCCTTTAATTTTGACTCACAAGCATAAGTGTAAATTGACTCACAAGCATAAGTGTAACATTTATATAGATTAGATTTATATTTATAAATTTTAAATTAAATATTACAAAATTAAAAGAATATTTCAAATAGAAATCAAATTTTAATTTAAAATGAATTATTTAGAAAATATAAGATAAGTGGCCATGAGAAAGATATATCTCCACAAATTTTATATAAACTTTTAAAATATATATTTTATTTATTTATAATTATAGACTTGGTTTACTTTATTAAATTAGAGCATTTAAATTTATTTAAATTTAATCTAAAATATTTATATTTAATATATAATTTCATTTATCTTCTGAATACTCATCAACTCCTGAGCTGTATTTAGGTAATTAGCCCAAACTATTTATGTAAAGCAGTTAAAAACTCATTAAATCCAGACTCCCCTATTACAAGATTTTTGCCGAACAATTCGCCAAAAATAGGCTATATCATCATCTGTGCCATCGCAGAAGAAACAAAATTCTTGTTGCATAACAAGATAGGCCCGAGTTTGGAGATCATGGATCAGCTAAAATGGTTTCTTTTAATGGTATTATGTGTTGTCATTCTATTACCAGGTATCAACTTCATTCATTTTATTTAATTACAGCTCTACAAATTCTCATTCTCCTTTACTGGTGTTTTAGTTCCAACTGTTGAACTCTGATATGTATCTCAAACGCTAAAAATTGGAAGCTTTTAATAAATATTGTAACAGATTTTGGAAAAATTTAAGAGAAAACTGATTTAAATTGCTCATGGTTTTATTCAGCAACTGAGGTGTGTTATGGAGCAACAACACCCGAAAATAATGAGGAGATTGAGTTGATTGGAGCAAATCAAACTGAAATCAGATACGGCGCAGCATTGAGTGGAAGGAAGGTTCTGGCAACCACATTCCAATCATGTGAAAACTGTTTTATATGGAGTGGGTGTGGTAATATAACGACATGTTGTTTTACAATTAAATGTGACGGTAGATGCCGTTATACCAAATCTTTTTGTAGTTGCGATAAATGTACGACTTGATGCTGCTTTTCCTGCGACCACCTTTGAATGTAATGTTGGGATATCTTAATAAAATGAGTGAATAAGTTAGATGAGATGCTTTGCAAAATTTACTGTATTAGACTTATTGAAATACTCAGATTTTCTATGAGTAGGATAAATATTGTTTGCCTGATTATGAATTTCTTTACAGGGAAAAGAACTAGATCTCCTTACTTTAGGCTAATTACTCAAATTTGCTTGAAACATTCTTATTTAAATTTAATTAATATTAGCAAAGTTAAGCTTTTATTCACTAACATTATTAACATCCTTTAGTCTTTGGTTTTGGGCTGTCCATGCTTTACATAGCTCCTGTGATACAGTGCCTTAAGCTGTAGGATTCGTAATATTTTTCTTAATTAAAATTTTAATTTTTACATTTATTTGAATTTAATTAATATAAATAAAATTGTTAATTTTTTAATTGTTATATTTGCATCTGAAATCTATTCTTAATGATTCTATAAGGAAAAATAATATTTTTCATATGAAATTTTATTATGTCCAGAGGCCTGTCTACAATGGCAGCACAAATCTAAGTACACAAAAACCCTTTGTCAAAAATTTTGGCATCCCGCTTGCTGTCATGGCGGTTACGAGCAAGAAGAAGCTGAAAAGTTTCATTGGTGGTGGTAATGGTGGTAACAGCAGATCTGACATTTCTAAGCATCATCCGTGGGAAAGCAGCGCCTTTATGGGAATGAAGCTATATACTTTTCAAATCTGGAGGTGTGCAATGCCTTTTCTATGCTTCTCTTAATTTAAAGATGAGTGTTGTTAATAGGGGGTTTTTTGTGCAATGTCTTTTATGTGCTTCTCTGGTTCAAGTGGAGAATGGGAATCGGCTGAGGAAGCTACAGATTCTGCTACATTCTTGGCCAACTTCACAACGCTTTCTTTCTCAGATTCATTGATAACTTACTGGTAATTACAGCGCATTTTCCTGTGATAAATTCTACTAATCAAAACCACCGTAGAATATTTGAATGATGTGCAATTTGTCTCATTAATGTGCTTTGCATGGCTGTAGCATGATTTGTGTATGGACTTTTTATTGTAGAGATCAGATACATTTATCAAATATAGGATTTTTTTCATAGATTCTTGATCTGGAACAGACTTTCCAATTACAAATTTTGAGGAAAGATTAATAATAAAATTTAGCCTCTATGCGAAATTACATGGTGACTATCTGATAGATATGGTGGGTCTTTAGATGTCTTTATTCATGGAAAACCATGCGCCATAATAGATTTGTGCTCATGTCTGGAAACCAAGCTTAGATCACTCTAAGGCGTAGAAGTCACTCTTTAGATAAGATTATCAAACACCTTCAAGTGTGTGGGGTAAGCTTACACCAAATTCTTAAATATTTGAAAGGGAGAGGACATACCCATTGTGTCGAGCTTTGGTAAAGCCAATTGATTTGAGATCCTTTGGTAAAGCATTTACTTCTAGCTTTTTTTATTTTGTCGCAAGGTGTGCAATAGTAAGTCAATATTTTGGTTATGCACTACAGACCTAATTTTGTTTCTAAACATCAGAGAATGTTATTAAGAAGTAAAACATTAAATTTCAGATGTATTTTTTAATATCATCTAGGATGCTTCTATTTGTAATCAATCGTCAATGACATTTTCTAAGGTTTCTTTGCATGGTACAATCTATTTTGTGAAATATCATTTCATTGCTGAAATGATCAAGAAAAAACATTTGAACAACTATAAATAGTTTCTATTATGTTTTAAGGAATGCAATATCTATAATAAACTTAATAGGTTAGATATTTGACATAAAGAAAATTCATCACCAGCAATTCATAGCTAGCAATTCACTGCCGCAGAAAATTCACCAACAGAAAATTCACCGCAAAGTAAAATTCACGGCCAGCAATTCACCACGGTGGAAAATTAATCGCATTAATATTTTTAATAAAATCAAAGTGGTGAATTTTATTTATCGTGAATTTTCAAAAATTAACTGCATTAATAATTTTAATAAAATCAAAAATCAAAAATTTTGAAATATATATTAACAAATATTAATACGATTAATTTTATTGCTGACGGTGAATTTTATTTCGTGTGAATTTTCCTAAAACCAGATTTTTTTTTTTATATTAATGATAGTTTAAACACAGTTATACATAGAAGCTACAGTTGGAAGCTTGCTGCTACAACAGATTGGTGTTACACAACTACTGCTGTATGCACGCCCTTACATCATACATATCATGTATCAACCTAGCTATTTGATAAATAAGGACAAAATGGATTGACTTGTACAGAATTTATCATATACAATCATAACATTTTTGTTGAATCAAAACTGTTGGAGTTAATCTCCAACTGCCTCATTTATTTTTCCGTATACCTTACTGTTTTCTATCTAATCTATCTCTGTGCAGGTTACGTGCCTTCCTACTCACTCCAAATCAGGACATTTTTGAGTCAAAGAATGCTTTTCATTATTATCTTCTTCAAACTTCCTTACAGTGGATGAAAAACTTTTTATTAAATGCATTTTATAATTTTTTGATTTCCCTCCTTTGCTAGATATGTATAGAAGAGTCTGGAAACTCTTAATGGCTGTAGTAGCAGAAATATAATGAAAAGAACAGGGTAAAACAGAGTTTTGGCTGGGCTGTAGCAAAAGGTGCCATCACCGTTGTCTCTATGAAATGAAGAAAGAACAAATATTTGTAATCAAATGTTGCTTGCAGTTCTGTGTTTTGGGTTATATGAATTCAGAGCTTTGAATGTTTTAAAATATAAATGGAAATATATTTTCAGACTGCTCTGTTTCTATCTGTGTTTTTTTGTTCTTCATTCTTGTGTATGCATTTTCATCTGCATCTCTCTATCAGTGGTATCTCTCTATCAGTGGTATCAGGGCTGAAGGTTATTGGGTAAAGTGATTGGAAAAGATTTCAAAGAGTTGGAAGGGTTATTCACAGTCATCAATGGCAGCTCCCAGCAGAAGTTTGAGAAACCCACAAATTCCTCAGTTCAATGGGAATAATTATGATTATTGGGCAATTACAATGGAGGAATTATTTTGTGCTCAAGACTTATGGGAGTTTGTTGAGAATGCTTACCCAGAACTAGCAGATGCAACAGCATATAATGCATTAACTCAAGCAGAGAAAGACATATTGAAGGAAATAAAAAGAAAGATTCAAAAGCCCTCTTCTTCATTTTTCAAGGAGTAAATGAAAGCATTTTTCCAAGGATTCAAGCAGTAACAAAGTCCAAGCAAGCATGGGATATTCTTCAAACAGCTTATCAAGGAATGGAAAAAGTGAAAATAGCTAAGTTGCAAATGCTAAGAAGGGATTTTGAGACCATCTACATGAAAGAATCAGATACAATAGACTCATTTTTCACTCAAATAATTGGATTGGTAAATCAAATTAGATCTCATGGTGAAAACCTTGAAGAGAGAAGAGTGGTTGAAAAGATTTTAAGGACTTTACCCACAAAATTTGAAACAATTGATGTAACCATAGAGGAAACAAAGGACCTCACACAGTTTTCAGTTGATGAGCTGCATGCATCACTCATTTCTCATGAGCATAGGTTGAGCAGGTCAGCAAATTCATCATTGGAGCATGCTTTTAAAACACAAGTTTCATTCAACCATGGTAGAGGTAGGGGAAGAACAAATTTCAGAGGTAGAGGAAGAAACTCATATAGAGGTGGAAGAAGCAGCCCATAAAATTCAAGTGGAAGAGGTAGCAACCCATCAAGCTCAAGTGGAAGATTCAATTATCAAACATCAACTCAAAATCAGCCCCAAAGCCAAAGGTATGATAAGTCCTCAGTTCAATGTCATTATTGCAAGAAATTTGGGCATTATTTAAGTGAATGTAGAAAGAAGCAATATGATTCTAGGCAACAAAGTGCAAATTTTACCAAGGAAAATCAAACTCAAGATAGCATGTTCATAGCTTGTAATGTTGCACAAGAAAGTGAGAAAGACATATGGTTTTTAGACTCAAGCTGTAGCAACCATATGAGTGGAAACATAGAAATGTTTTCATGTTTGGATGAGAGTGTGAAATCAAATGTAACATTGGGTAATGACAACAAAGTTTCAGTTATGCATAAAGGAAGTGTCAACATTTTAACCAAAAAGGGGGAGAAATTTTTTATTTCAGATGTGTATTTTGTTCCTAGGCTGAAACATAACTTAATGAGTATAGGACAGCTCATTCAAAAGGGGTATAGAGTCTATTTCAAAAACAAAGAATGCACAATTTTAGACAAATATTCAAGCAATCAGCTTATAGCAAAAGTCCAAATGACAAGCAATAGAATGTTTCCCCTAAGGATAAAACCGGATTTGAATGTAGAGTTTGCTCAAGAACACCCCTCATTGAACCCACAAGTGTATGAAGAAAAATTTACAACAATCACACAAAAAATCTTTCAAGCTGAAATTAAGGATGAGAATTGGTTATGGCACCTAAGATTTGGACATTTAAACTTTAGAAGCTTAAATTTATTGCATAAGAAAAGAATGGTGAAGGGGCTACCTCTAATAGAAAAACTAGATAGAATATGTGAAGGTTGCATCTTGGGAAAACAACATAAAGAATCATTTCCAGCAGGGAAGTCAATTCTTGCAAATAAACCATTGGAGATTGTTCATTCAGATTTGTGTGAACCAATGCAAACAACCTCCATTGGTGGAAGCTACTACTTCTTGACATTCATTGATGACTTCACAAGAAAGATATGGGTCTACTTTCTAAAAGATAAGCATGAGGTGTTTGATTATTTTCGTCAATTCAAGGCTCTTGTTGAGAAGCAAAGTGTGCATCACATCAAAGCATTGAGAATGGATAGAGGCAGTGAATACATTTCAAATGACTTCATAAATTTTTGCAAAGACCATGGAATTCACAAGCAATTTACCACTAGATACACCCCTCAGCAAAATGGTGTAGCTGAAAGGAAAAATAGAACAATTATGGAAATGGCAAGAAGCATGTTGAAGGAAAAACATTTGTCAAATGAGTATTGGGTTGAAGCTATAGCATGTGAAGCATATATAATTAATAGATGTCCCACTAAAAGTGTCATCAATATGATTCCAGAAGAAGCATGGAGTGGAAAAAAACATAACGTTTCTCATATGAGAGTATTTGGATGTGTGGCTTATGCACATGTACCAGATGAGTTGAGAAGAAAGTTGGACATCAAAGGAGAAAAATGTATATTTGTGGGATACAATGATGAATCCAAGGCATAAAAGTTATACATTCCAATCAGCAAGAAGGTTATAATCAGCAGAGATGTGCAATTTGTAGAAGATGAAGCATGCGATGGAACTTTGGATAAAACAATCAATATTGTAGCCAACTTGCCACAAGAAGAAAATGAAGATTTTATATTAGCAAGTACTCCTTCAAATGTGACTCCTCCTACAACTATTCAAGGTCAACAAAGTGGACAACAAATGACACCATCAAATGTAAGGACAGCCTCACAAACACAAGAAAATACACCATCAAATGTGCAACATACTCCATTATCAATTGGCACTCTTGGTGTTGGACCATCTAGCCCGCATTCAACAAATTCAAGTGACATGTCCAATCCTACATTAGCAAGCTTAAGAAGACAAAAAATCAGAAGTTTAAGAGATATTTATGAGCAAAATGATGGTGAAAATAATGCAGGTCAGAATTCTCTTTTTTCTTTATATTCATATGTTGAAGATCCAATTCATTTTGAAGATGCTACCAAAGAAGAAAAATGGGTAAATGCAATGGATGAAGAAATTGATGCAATAGAAAAGAATGAAACATGGGAATTAGTTAACCTTCCACAAGGAAAAGAAGTGATAGGAGTGAAGTGGGTTTATAAGACAAAATTGAATGCAAATGGTGATGTGCAAAGACACAAGGCAAGGCTTGTAGCAAAAGGTTATTCACAACAACTCAAGATAGACTACAATGAGACATTTGCACCGGTAACCCGTCTAGACACTATAAGAACAATACTAGCCATAGCAGCTCAAAACAAGTGGGCGGTATATCAAATGGATGTGAAATCAACTTTCTTAAATGGAATATTAGAAGAAGAGGTCTATGTGGAGCAACCACTTAGGTATGATATTTTGGGTCATGAAAACAAGGTTTACAAACTCAAGAAGGCACTCTATGGACTTAAACAAGCTCCAAGGGCATGGTATAGTAGAATTGATTCTTACCTTTTGCAAAATGGCTTCAATAGGTGTAGCAGTGAGCCTACATTGTATACCAACATGAATGAGCAAGGTGAGATCATAATTGTATGCTTATATGTTGATGACTTGATATTCACTAGTGATTTATCAATTGACATGTTCAAATCAGCTATGAAGAAAGAATTTGAGATGATTGATTTGAGTTTAATGAAGTATTTTCTTGGCATTGAAGTAAGTCAAACTAAGAAAGGTATATTCATCTCACAATCTAAGTATGCAAATGATATATTTAGGAGGTTTAATATGATGAATTGCAAATCAGCCCCAACACCAATAGTGACAGGTTTGAAATTGAGCAAAGATGACAAAGGAGCAGATGTAAATCCAACTTTGTACAAAAAACTTGTTGGTAGTCTTATGTATTTAACAGACATAAGACCGGATATAATGATTGGAGTTAGTCTCATTTCAAGGTTCATGGAATCTCCAAAAGTTTCTCATTGGCAAGCTGGAAAAAGAATTTTGAAATATATTAGTGGAACAAGGAACTATGGAATTCTTTACTCAAAGACAAGTAATTTCAAGTTGATAGGATACACTGACAGTGATTGTGCAGGAAGTATAGATGACAGGAAGAGCACTTCCGGTTACGTTTTTCACTTTGGATCAAGTGTAGTATCTTGTGCATCAAAGAAACAACCAATAGTCACTCTTTCATCAGCTGAAGTAGGGTATGTAGCAGCTACAGGGGCAGTGTGTCAAGTGGTATGGATGAGAAGAATGCTAAAAGAATTGAGGTATGGACAAGAAGAGGCAACAAAGATATATTGTGACAACAACTCAGCCATAGCACTATCTAAGAACTTGGTCTTTCATAAAAGGAGCAAGCATATAGATACAAGGTATCATTTTATCAGGGAGTTAATCAACAATAGAGAAATCATTTTGGAACATTGCAGGTTAGAAGATCAATTTGCTGACATCTTCACCAAGGCATTGGGAAAAGAAAGTTTTGTGGATCAACGAAACAATTTGAGCATAGTAGATGGCAGTTGTGACTAAGGGGGAGTGTTGGAGTTAATCTCCAACTGCCTCATTTATTTTTCCGTATACCTTACTATTTTCTATCTAATCTATCTATGTGCAGGTTACGTGCCTTCTTACTCACTCCAAATCAGGACATTTTTGAGTCAAAGAATGCTTTTCATTATTATCTTCTTCAGACTTCCTTACGGTGGATGAAAAACTCTTTATTAAATGCATTTTATAATCTTTTTGATTTCCACGTCCTTTGCTAGATATGTATAGAAGAGTCTAGAAACTCTTAATGGTTGTAGCAGCAAAAATATAATGAAAAGAATAGGGTAAAACAGAGTTTTGGCTGGGCTGTAGCAAAAGGTGCCATCACTGTTGTCTCTAAGAAATGAAGAAAGAACAAATATTTGTAATCAAATATTGTTTGTAGTTTTATGTTTTGGGTTATATGAATTCAGAGCTTTGAATGTTTTAAAATATAAATGGAAATATATTTTCAGACTGCTCTGTTTCTATCCATGTTTTTTGTTCTTCATTCTTGTGTATGCATTTTCATCTACCTCTCTCTATCAGAAACTACAGAGCTTGTTTAACATATACAGTATTATATAAGTAGACTTTGGAATTTCCTGATTTTGATTTGTATGCTTTCTTGGAGCACTAGTTTTTGGAACTTTCTCCACTATAGGATTTTTTTCATCGAGTCCTTTTAGCAATGCTTCTAATTCCATGCCTGAGAAGACTTCACCAATCACTTGATTGACATTAGAGTGCAACCTCAGAGCCCTGTTTAACACATCCTTCCTATTGCCAGCAACTTTGTCATTGAAGCACTTTTGGAATTCCTCTAAGGCTTTTGTAAACATAGCCAGGCTTGATTGGCCTTGTTGCCAAGAACATCCAAAGTTTATGTCATGCTAATTGATCAGGTTTATCCCATCTTTAAGCAACTTTAGGATTTTTTTGTTAGCAATCTCCATGGTGATGACTACCTTCAGTTGGACTACAACTACTAGATGCTATTCATTTGAGGCATATTCAGATTCTCATCCTGGTTGTTGTCTGCAGTAGTATCATTGAAGTCTCTTTGGAATTATCTTAGTGCCCTAACAAAGGTCTCTGAATCTCCCTGATGGTGGTGCTAGGTGTGGCCATACTTGACCTTAGTTTTCTTCACCATCACGACCCCATCCATGAGAAACTTCATGAATTTGGCCACAGAAGTCTCCATAGTTGCAGTAACCTACATGGCAATAGATAAGAAGGTGAGTCTCTTATTAAAATCAGTAAGCCCCCTTCTCCTATCTTGAAATTTCTCCTCATTCCTTACCCTCCAGTTATGCCAAAGAATTTTAGTAGAAAGACAATTCCAAAACGTAAGCATTTATTTTTTAAGGTTCTTATTAGCGAACAATATTTCATACCATTCCAAATTTCCATTAGAATCCCAAATTTTAGCTCACTACAAAATAAATTACAAACCTCTTTAGCATATAAACAGTAAAAAAGATGTGCAGTATAGATTATGGGGTCCTACAAATTGCACATATCCACATCAATATGATTTATTTTACACGGAATCTTTTGTAAAAGAAGTATCCACTTGAAACAAGCCTTTCTAGGCTCTGTGATATCATGCTATAGAGATGAGAAAATATTTTGCCAATTCTTATCAATAAAATTCACATTCCAGTACTTATTCAAATGTTCCTTAATAGCTATGTTGCTGGTTAACAACTTGTAAATAGCTTTGGCTTTAATGTCCATCAAAAGAGTACCATCATCCCAAATAATGTTATTAGCTACATAAAGAGAAACATTAGAATCACAATGGAAATTAACATTTTTGCACATTTTAGAAACAATACTATAAGTTCTAGTAGTATTGAAATTTAAATTGAACTCAATAGCTAGATTATCCCAAGACTTGATCAAACCATTATCCACTATGTTCTAGAAGGTTCATACCCTGCACAAATTCCATTTCTTAACAGAGCACCCTTGTAATAGGGCGAGGAGCTTCCCCTTGTGTTCCAAATTCCACAAGAGAGGAATAGGACTAACAATTAATGTTGTTATCAACTTTGATATTACAATCTTTAAATTTAACTTTATGCTTAACCAACTCCCAAGCTTTCCAAAGACTTTTGAACACCATGAGAAAGCAAGGGACATTGGGTACTTACTCATGAGAATATCATAAAGGGGAAAATTCTACTAGGACTTGGCATGCTTGGGCATGGCCATACTTATATTGTTCCTCACTAACACCTTCCATGGTTCATTACCACAAAATATTTTTACAATGCATTTGGCAGCTAGGGCAATTCCTTAAGTTCCAAGGTCTTTGAGCCCAATGCCACCCTATAACTTATCAATGCAGTACCATTCCCATTTCACAGAGTGTTTTTTACTCTTTCCTTTTCCATCAGACCATAGGAAACCCATAATTCTCTTTTGAACAACATTTACTTGATACTCACTGAAAAATGAGATAAAGGTGAAGTAAATGCTATAGGAGGACAATATTTTCTAGCAAACTTGTATCCTTCCATCAAGCAAGAGATAATGCATATTCAAGGTACTTAGCTTCTTTTCAATTTTTCCACTTATCCAAAACCACATATCCTTTAGATTTGGATTGACAGCAAAAGGTATGCCCAGTTACCTTACCCACTTGTTTTCCCCCCCATTGGAATTCATAATTTTACAACCAACTCGGAGGGGTTTCATCCCATCCCAAGAATTTTGATTTAGCAATTTAAATTTTAGCACTAGAGTCTCTATAGAACATGTCTAGTTTCTCCATCAAGATTCAAGGATTACTTTCTTCAAGTTACAAGAAAATGGTAGTGTCATCAATGAACCAAATAGTGACTAGCTCACTTTGATCAAGAAGAGTGATTCCTTTAACTTTAGGTGATAGAGTTTGGTCCTTTACTAGGTAATGCAAGGAATTTGAGGCTATGACAAAGAGCGATGAGGCTAATAGGAATCCTTGCATAATGGACCTCCCCAAGTGGCTTTCCTCTAAGAGACCACCTTTAACATCCACGTGGGTAGTAGCATCTTTCAATAAGGTATCAACTACATTATTGAAATCCAAGGGGAATCTGAATGCTTCAAGTGTAGCCCTCAAAAAACCCCATTCCACTCGGTCATAGGATTTTTTGAAATCAAGTAAGAGCATAGCTGAGTTCTTCCTAGACTACTTTGACCACTCTATTGCCTCCCAACTTGCACTGATCAAAATTTCCTTGAGATATAATGACCTTTAATAAAACCATTTTGATTGTTGTTTATAAACTTTGGGAGGATATCCATAAGTCTTAAAACCATATTTTTTTCCAAAACTTTGTAGGAGACATTTAGTAAAGTAATAGGCCTCCATTTTTTTATTAAAGTTTGGTTTGCCCCTTTTGGGATCAATTTAATGACACCTTTATTAATTCTCTTGCCTAGGGATCCTTGTTCAAGAGCCTCCTGATAAACTTGGAGAAGATCCTCACTTATCCATTCACTAAAGGCCTTGAAGAAGTCAATAGAAAGCCCATCCCGATGAAGGGACTTATCATTGCTCATGGAGTGAATGACTCTTGACATTTCCTCCTTAGTTATTCCAATAGCTAGTGTTGTGGCATGCTCCCTAGTGATTTTCTTATGAATGAACCTTTTACTGTGATATCTAGCCTCCTTGCTATTTTCCCCATTATCTTCATATGTAAAGAGTTTCTTTTATAAATCATGGGATTTCTTCAAGATATCTTCTTAGGAGGTGAAGAGAGTTTCATCTTCCCAAATTTTCCCTAATTTCTCTCTATAGCTTCTCTCTTTTAAGTAGTTAAAGAAGAACTTAGAACCTTTGTTGCCACAACTCCACCAATTAAGCGTAAGTCTTATCTTGAGGCCTCTGATTTTATGGACCTACAAATTCCCAAGTTTTTGCTTGTCCAAAACAAGCTCTTCATTATAGTTGATGTTGCTAGGATTAGACTGACAAAGAGTTTCAAAATTTATCAATCATTCTTGTAGTTGATTTTCATCTTACCTGGCATCCAATTCCCACTTCTTGCCAATTGTTTGGAGAATTTTTTTCCAAGCTTCAACATTGTTGTTCCATCTTTCAACTACACTCAAGTCTTTAAGAATCCATTTGTTGACTTCTCTAATGGAAGCAATTCCATCTTTGTAGTCACTGTCTTCCAGTAAGCTAGCATTCAAAATGAACTTTGATTGCTTTGGGCGCTCATTTGGCCTATCATAGAAACTGATCACCCTTGTCTTGATGGGCAGGTGACTTGATAGAGTGTAAGGGTATGCATAAACTTGCTTTCCAGAATCATATGGGAGAAGCCTCAAGGTGTCCTTGTTACCATAAAACCTATCCAACCAACAATAGATCCTTCTATCACCTTTTTGGGAATTGCACCAAGTGAACCAAACACTCTGGAACTCTTCTCCTCTTCTTTCCAATGGTTCAAGGAGCCTAAAATTATTTTTGGCTCTCAACCATAAATGTTTCCCTACTCCTTTCCAAGACATGTCAATGCCACCCCACTTGTCCTCAATTTTCTCAACCATATTAAAGTCACCACCAATTAGCCATGGTACCTCTGGCAGGTTTTCCAACCATTTCCACAGCATGGTTCTTTCCTTATGATCATTTGGGGCATAGATTGAACATACCCCAAAACAATCCCCTTCCTTATTGATGGTTAACCACACTTCCCTATTGCAGGGTGAGGTTCCTTGATTGCTAACAAATTGTTTCCATTTCTTGGAGAGAAGAATGGATACATCCCCCTTCCCCTTTTCATGATTGGTGGTTAGGTAGGATGAATCCTTCCATATGAATTTCATATTCACATCAAGAAAAAAACCAATTGCGTTGGTTTCCTGGAGGAGAACAAAGTCCTTTTGGCTTCCAAGTTCAAGAACCTCCTAGTAATATACTTTCTATCAGGGGATTCTAATCCCCTAACATTCCAAGAAATAAGGTTAAAATTCATTATCAATAGTTGTGGAGGTATCATCTTGGCTATTCTTGAACTGCTCAAAGCATTTAGGGATTTCTCCCTCTCCTTTAGGTCTTTTAGGCACTGGGGATTGCATAATGAAGTTGGTATTTTTCCTATTGGTTTTACTTAAATTGGGTTCCTTGCTTGCTAATAGGGGCAGGCCATATTTCTTGGGCCTTCTAGGCCCATTCTTGGTCTTGAGGGGCTTTTCCATCCAGCCTTTTGTGATATTCTCATTAGAAGTCACCTCAATCTCTTCGACAGGGACCAAGGAAAGTTCACCTTGGGTTGGGTTACCACTGGTGATAATTTCAACATGCTTAAAGCTAGCACTCTCATTGTCATGACTGAGGTTAGCTCTAGGTTCACTCTCCTAGGTAAAGGAATTATGATGATGCTTGTAGTCACCCAAGAAATCTTGGCCAAGGCTAGGAAGGGAATCATTATGAGTGATCTCTAGCCCAGTGCTAAGAGCACTAGTAGGCTGGGGTGAACAAAAATTAGTATTTGTGGATTCATAAGCAGGAAAATTAGAGACTTCACCAACTTCTAGTCCCCAAACAAGCCACACTCTTGCACATAGGCATCATGACCTAGTTCCTTAACCATGGAGAGTTTCCTATTACTCATTTTTAGATGCATTATTGTAACTTCATTATGGGAGTGGTTACCTATCAAGTAGTTCTCCTCAATCCTTTTCTTGATATCCCACATAGCAAGTTGTTGGGCATTTAATTTTTCCATTTTTTTAGGACTAATTTTGGGGAGAGATCTAGTTATAGATTCTTCCTTTTCCTCCAAAGAAGCACCAACATAGATATATCCATCATCGTCACTACTAGTGAGAGGGGTGACATTACCCTCATCTATTGGAGTTGAGGGACTAAAGATAGGATTAGTTTCTGAGGAATGGAAAAGTGGGTTACCCAAGTTGTCATCCTCTGAGACAAACTTTTTGTGCATGGGGTTTGAATTAGGGTCAAGCCCTAGCACCCTATCAAACTTAAGATTATCAAATTTTTTTTGCTTTCCTTTAGAAGATTTGGATTTACTTTAAGTCTTAACAGTAGAATTTTTATGAGAGGGTAATTATTGTGAATGTGCCCCTCATTACAACATAGGTAACAAGAATGAATGTCTTTGAGGACCTCTATAGGATAGTTAATGTCTTTATCATCATCCTGAATGGTAATACCTAACAAAATAATCATTCTAGGATTGAGAGAAACTAGGGCTCTAGCGTCCAGATGGGGCAGAGGGGCTTTCATCTCATCAACCCTAAGCACTTTGTGAAAAGGAGAAATCAAGTTCAAAACCATTTTCCAGTACTCTAGAGGGATGTTTTTAATAACCACCCACCTTAGGTATGAGAAAGCAAGAACCTCTTCAACAATGGCCATAGGTGACTAGGCTAGGGCTCTAAAATCACAACATCCTAGGTTCCAAAATGACTTGCTAACCACCTATTCTTACATAGCATGGTCTTTCAGGAAAATAACAAACAACCCACATTGGAGCATTCTCCAATAACTAACTTGGATACCAAATTTTAAAGCCTAGACATTTGAGAGCTAGGCATCTAAAAAATTTCTAGCAGGAATTTTATTCATATCAACAACAACAAAGAAAATAGCAACATCCTTAAGTTTTTTCTTTTTCTTTAATAACATCCTTCATTTCAAGGTTGGGAGTGAGTTTAACACAACAAGAAGCATCTGGGGGCATACCTTCTTCTCTTGGGCCACCATTTCTACCCACCTGGCCAAGGCCATCTTCAAGAATGAGCATTGCAGAAGCAAGAACAATGAAACAATAGTTGGTTACCACCTCTTTATATGACATCAAGGGTTTTTTAATATTGCTTCCACCAACCATAGAATTGGGGGGCTCATTACCCCCCTCCATGAATGCAAGCAGGGGGTTGAGGTTGACCTAAGAGCCACTCCATGACAACAAGAGGCTAACACGAGCTCATAACAAGATGAAAAGAGAGGAGAGTTACTACAAAAAACTAAGAAATAAATGCAAACCTATGTGGGGTAGGGCCTAGCCTCCCCCACCTAACATGTATGGAGGCCTACAATTGGGAAAAAAAAGAAAAACCCTAGATTTAGAATTCCCTCGATCTCCCTCAATAACAATCATAAATTCGTTCACAATTTTTTGACACAATCTTTTTAGTAGCAAAGGATTTGTAGTGATTTCAATAGTGAAAATAAGAGCCAGATATTTTTGAAGTGAAGCTATCCATAAATACATATTAATATTCACATATATTTTCATTTACAATATCAAATAAATGGTTATTTAATTATTTTTTAATTTATATTGTATAGAAAAGATATGTTTAAGTATATTCTATTAAATGAACAATAACAATTAAATGATGAAAAAAACTATTAATAATATTTTTAAAATTTATGTTAAATAATTTTTCTTTTATATAGAGAGAATTTTGGACTAAGGTTTTTGTCTCCAAGAGTCTCATGTTATAGAATTACATGATAAAATTTTATTTTAGTATCCCAACATTATAGCATAAAGTTATATTAGAATTAGAATAGTTATATTGAAATTATAAAGTTACGTTAACACTTTATTAGCTCATAAATCTAACCAAAGAATAGAATATTATTTATAATATTGTTAAAATCAATATCATAGTTGGTATAAAAACAAGAGTTATAGAGCAACAAAGTTCCTACAAAAATATTCAAGAATATATTCTTTTTAATTTTTTGTGTTTGCAAAGTTATAGCAATGACGTTGATAATGTAATAACTTAATAATAATCTTGAAATCTGTCATTTTTTTTGGTTTATGTTATAGTTGACACTATTGTAATATTTGTACTAAATTTTGAAGATTGAGGAACTGTGTGATTGTATATTTAATGTTAGCTTTTTTCCTAGCACATTTTATCATATTTAATTGAGAATAAAAGACATAAATTGTGATGACACTTGAAGATTGTGGACTATTTCAATAAGAACAAATGCCAACAATGCATTATAAGGATAGTCTATGAGGAATAGCCATATTATTTGTTTTCAATGACAGTACTTTTAAACATTTGATATTGGTATACATAATCGTCAGTTGAGGATAATGACATTGCATATAGGTTTAGCTTGTGTGAACATGATCTTACATATGCTTGTTAAGACCCTTGCTTCAAGAACTATGAAACACACATCATAGTTGAATAGGTGAAGGACAATGCATGTTCTCTACAAATGAGAAATACACTTAAAAAAACTAAAATTTTGATGTGTCCAAGTAGAAATGGACCTTTTTGTCCATGTCTGAACTTCCATATATTTTAGAGAAACATATCTCAATGAATTGCAAATGGTAAATAGTGTTCATTTGAACCATACAAAGCCTTGTTTTGAGGCTTTTCTTTAATAATTTTAGTTACCGTTTGTTTTCATGGTGTGAACATTTAGTTGTATTAGTATGTTTATGTTGTTTCTATGTTTTAAATTTTTTAGATACTGGACTGATAGATAATTACAATATTCTTGGTGAAAAAACATTATAAGGAATTTAGATTACTGGTTTACAATAGGAATTACCCTAGAGTATATGTGGATCAAAACTTAAAAGATGAGATAAGAGAAACCAAATCATAGTTTGATTGGAAAGTGCGAGTAAGGATTTGGAGCTTAATATTTAGTGGAAGTGGGAAGGCATGGTATTTTGACCCATCACTGGTTAGAAATGATCATAATTTATAAGGCCAACATGGTTTAGAAGTAATATTTGTGCTTGGAGAGGCATTGATTACATAGATTTAGGATCTTGTTCATGCACTTAGGAATTTTAAAAATTCAATTGATTGAAGATTGCAAGAAACTGTACTCATCCTAATTCAAATTATCAAATGGAACACCTTCATGAGATGCATTTGTACTTTAGATCTAAGATATCATAAACATTAAATGAGGTTAGCTGCCTTGCAAGATGTACAAACATTTCCAAACACAGAGAATCTTTTTTAAGTAAAGTGCATCATTAGGGTGTGATATGTAGAAGTGAAATTCAAGTACAAAAATTTAAACCATGGGCTATTATAGGTTTGTTTGATGACATCACTATATGGCATGTTGGAAGGGTTTCCTCAAAAGTTTAATTGGAAGAATCGCCTCTAAAAACTACAACTAAAGCATACTTTTGATAAATATACTATTTTTTTGGGACATAAAAGTTTTCATTCTTTATTTACAATATTATTTCTCATTGATCATGCCATGTTTATATTTGAAATTCCTAACACATACAATTTTTTTTAGTTAAGGTCTAATCATTATATCATAGATTTTTGATTTGTGTGAGCATATTATTGTCAAAGTAGTGTTTTGGAATTTGTGTTGTAGAGAGTCATGAAAACATATTATTGGTTTTGTATTTAACTATTCAACATTTATTCCATAGATTGTTTACTTGCTTCTCGAAAAACCTTGTTGGAATTTACACTATCTAGTCTTTGGGTTCCATGAGGTTTATTGTGGTGTTATATTGTGTTATTCATCCATTGTTTCATTGACTCAAGAAAAAAAAAAACTCTTTATGAGCAAGCACAATGTGCATTTTCTCTCTTTTGTCAAACCATACATGTGAAATCTAAGAATAAAATGAATTCCTAAAACCAACTGAGGAAAGTCAACACATTAACTAAATGTTGACACCTCATGATCAAGGGATTATGAATTTTTTGTGTCAATACTACATTCCTAAGATAAAATATACTTTATGAAACTATCCAACTAGGTCCTGCTTTTAGTGAAGAATAAATTTGCACAGTAGATGGAAACTTCAAAGTTCAAACCCCCATACCAAAGGAAGTAGTTAGCTTATGGGTTGTTGTCATGTTATTAGATGTAAGGATATCAACTTAAATTAAAATAATTTCACATGCATGTTTCTGAAAAAAAAATTCAAATACATGGTATGCACTATTGTCTTATTAATGAAGGCCAAGAAAAAACAATCAATTATTTCTCCTATAAAAGTGTACTACACTACTAAGTTTTCATTCCCATCCTAACAAAAATTCCAGTTACACAAATTCCCCTTTTACACTTCCTCACCTTATAAAATCAAATCTGAAGACGAAAATCCACATCAGCCCGCTACCTTCGTTATGCTTGCCATTTGTTTTTTGCGTCAGTAGAAGAATAACTGTCGAGGATGCCCACACAGTGTGCACACATCCACACAATGTGTTTACATCCCTAATGGATTTTTGTGTCTGTAGTTGGAAAAGGCATTACACTTGACATTGGGTTAGTTTGTAATGCCCCTCTTCAACCAACTGACCTGAATATGGCCGTTTTTGTCATCCCACCTTTAAAAACACTATTCCCTCATCCATTTCATTCCCCTATCATTCTTCTACACATATTCTTGCACTCCCTAAGCATTCTAGCATTCACTCCTTAGATTATCAACTTCATTTTCACTCTCAAGCAACACTTTGGAACTTCATACTAGCAGCAATAACACGGGCCATCAAATCTATAGAGAAACTATGGAACAACACCATTTTATTAGGGGCTTGATTCCTCTTTTTATCCTCCATTAGGTAGTGAGCTCTTGGTGGAAGCAATAATCATTTTCATTAATAGATCCTCTATGATTTGGTTGAGTAGCACTTTACTGTTTTGTAGTGTTTATTATGTTCTTTACTTTTTTTTCTCCTTTATCATACCTTTCTCTACCATTTCTATATTGGCTATCTATGGAGGTGGAAACACCAAAATGAGGGTCTGAATGAGGTAGCCCCCTATACAGATCCCCAACAATTTTCCTCTTTCTTGTGTGTAGGTGGACACACATTTGGTGTTAGTTAGCAAATAGGATCTTTTGTGAGATCATATTTGTCACCCTAGCTTCCATATATCTACTTTATCATATTCATTTGTGCTTCTATTACCTTATAGTTTTGTTTTATTCTCTTAAAAATCATTGGCAAAGTTGTCAGCTCATTTTCTAGTAGTTCCCACTATATTTTAGATCCTCTAGTTGTATGTATACTAGCATGTTGCCATGTCATCCCAAAATTGTGCTTTCACCCTTGGGAAAAGAGCTACCCAAGGTGTAGTGTTGGACATAAAAATTGGCTTGCCCAACCCTATTTTGAGTTTTAGGCTTGCAAAGTGATTGAAGGACCTTACATAGTCCTCATCATTTGCGTCCCTCATTTCAAGACACCCCTTAGAGTGAGGTAAGTTAGGTCAAAATTCCATTCTTACCTCTCCATGACTTGGGGCCTTGAACATGGTTGGTCCACCTCTCTTACATTTTTGGTGAACGCGACATGAACCAACATCTGCTCATTCATTAGTGTTGAGGCTTTTTCCCTCATACCTTGTGATCATTATGTCACTGAGTGTTGTGAAGGTTTATGTGCATCACAACCCGGTCCACAACCTCTGGGTATATTGTTAGGAGAAGTGTACAAAACTTTTTGATGGATAGGACGAAGGTCACTACCAGTTTCTCTATAGGAATTTTTGCTAAATCTACCATTGGTCTCACTGTATAGGAGCAGTTGTCAAGGGGCATGTTAGGATTCTTTGGTGAGACCAACCATGTCCCCACTCCTCTTGCATGTCACACACCATCACCGGTTAATGAGGATGAAGCTATTCACATTCCTTTAGAATATGTCTCCACCCTTAGGAAAGGGTTGGGTGACTTGGAACATCACTTAGAAAGAGACCCAAAGTTGGCTAGGGCTGCCCAAGTTATCAGTGAACTAAAGTATATGGTGGGAAAAGATTGAATAGGAAATGAACTCTTGTCTAGCCTTTCTAGTCTAAATGATGTGTGTGCTCCTTTGAACAGTCCTAATATTGTACAAGGAACCACTTTTGAAGGCCATGAGCAATAGATAGGAATGTCAAGGCCTCCTACATCTATGTACATGGTTGATGTTGTACCCTCAATCAAAATTCCCTTTACCTCTAAGAGATTTGAAACTATCAAAGTGAAGAAGATCCCCTTAGGTCTTAGCTTCACCCTGCTTATGACCTCTAGTGGTGGAGTCTTTGGAAAGATGAGTGGTTGGGGCTTTGCTAGTGGTGGTGGCTTTGACAACAGGGGTAGTGCTAGTGGAAGTGGTTCCATTGGAGGTCATGGTGGTGGATTTGGAAGTAGAAGTAGCTTTGGTGAAAGGTCCTATTGGTGGTGGTGGCTCTAGTAGTGGTTCCAACAGAGGTCACACTAGTGGGTCTAGTAGTGGCTCTGATGGTGGTTCTAGAGAAGGTTCCTATGGCCCTATATCTTCTAATGACCTTATTCTGAACACTCTTCTTTAGAATATGGGTAAGATATAGAGCTAATAGGTGAGTCTCTCCTAGGCCCTTGGCTAGCTTTCATGAATGGAATTTCCTTTGTTATTCATAAATGTCTAAAGTTCTCCCATGAAGGTGTTGTAAATGTAGTGCATAACATTGGTACCAACCTTTGGTCTCCTGAGGGGGATATTCATTAGACCATTTTTGGCCCACCCCAATTGGTTCACTTCCTCCAAGAATGGACCTACTTTACAAAAACTACATGAAGCATAAGATTGAGGGCAAGGGACAACAAAAATTGGCTCTTCCTATAGCACAGTAGCTGGTTGATCCTCTTCTAGAAAAGGGAAAGAGAATCTCCCCATTCTAGGGATGACTCTCCTCCCCTTTCTAGAGATGAGTTTTAGATAAATATGCCTATTTTTTATCTAGTAAGTTTGATGATACCATCTTGGAGCAAACCTAGGATCAAGATATTGGACGTCCATCCTAAATTACCTTGACCTTGGTACTATTTGTATGGTTGAGGAAAAGGCCCCCATGGGGAATCCTCTATGTCTCAACCTTTGTGGCCTCCTACCACTTATCCTCCTAAAGCAGTAAAGAGGAAGAGGCTTGCTACTGAGGCACTTGAGCTGACTCCCCCTATTGCTTCTCAACTTGTTCCTCCTGCTTGCATTCAAGACTCTATTCCTCTACCAAAAATGGTTATAGTGGAAACTCCCATGGTTGAGCAAGAGCCTTTTGTTCCTTCATAGCCTCTGGCCTCTGGTTCAAAGAGTTGCAGAAATTTCCTCACACATGAGCGCAAGCATCGATGAAAGGCTTTCATGGCTAAGAAGGTTTCCTTATAGAGGAAGAAAGAGGAGACAACTTCCTTTGTATCAAATCCTTCTACTGTATCCTCCTCTCTCCTTCCCTCTACTTTCATTCAATCTAGCTCCATCGCTTCCAGCTTCTACTATGAGTAGGAATGCACTTGACCCTAAAATGGTGCAAGTGTTCATCACACCATTTCTGTTGATTTCTCTTCTAGATGTCCCTCCTTTCTAAAAAATCATAGATATGGCAAACACTTGCATGGTATCTACTATGATTTTCTCTTCCTCTTTTTCCTCCACACCTCTTACCTCATCTATAGGAGTTCATGTCCCCTGATGGAGTATAAGGTAGAAAGTGATCCTTCTAGTAATGGAGGATGCAAGAGGATCCCATCTTCTTCGAAAGGTGGTCCCATGATGACTTGTTCTATCCTAGTGACGAAACTAGTCCCAGCTTCACCTGAGTTGATCACCACTCCCAAATCATTCAGGGAGCCTAGCAATTAATCTTCAATGTATCATTCTTCGTCCATTGAGGTAAAACATGACACTCCAATAAAGAGCATGTTTAACTCTCTAGATGAGGTTTTGTCCTTATCAATAATCTTCATGAAACTACTAACCTTAGCTCCATAAGAGCTTAGTTGAGAGGAACTTGTGGGTCCCTCTTCCTTGGCCCTTGTTGTAGAAGGGTCAAACGTTCCTCCTCTAATATTTTTCAACTACAAGCTCATCCTCCTTCCTCGTATGATGATCTAGAGTAGGAATTGGATGACCTCTTAGTCAATTAGTGTTAGGGGGAGGCCCCCTCT
Source organism: Sequoia sempervirens (assembly GCA_007258455.2). Lineage (NCBI taxonomy): Eukaryota > Viridiplantae > Streptophyta > Pinopsida > Cupressales > Cupressaceae > Sequoia > Sequoia sempervirens. The sequence continues at coordinate 5,897 of VDFB02288305.1, read as the reverse complement.
TTATCGTTAGAATAGATGTGTGTGTGTTTGTGTGTTGTGTTGTATTCCCCCATGATTGTTCTGTGTTTTTTGATGACCCTTGTCACCCTTGTTGGTGCTTGCATACAGGTGTTTTTTGTGTGTCATAAACCTTTTTCTATTGGTTTCACCATTCTTCCATGTTTGTAACTTGATTTTTGATAAATTGGGGATGATGCAAAGCATTGGGGGAATTTGGGCTTCCCTTCCATGTTGATCCAATTTTTTATTTTTACTTTTTCTTCTCATGCATTCTTCACATGGTTTGATATATCAGGGGATTGATGACAATTCATTTTATATACTATTACTATAATTATATATATATTTATGAGTAGTTCTAACCCCAAAGTATCAGGCTACTGTTGTGCCCTTTGTTTGTGATGCTTTTTTTTTAATCTTTTCCTTTATCTTTCTCTCTTCTTTTCTTGATTTTTCCTTCTCATGTGTGACAACAACACTTCTATAGCATTTCAGTTTTCAAAAAATGCATTCATCACCAATGAATATTTTCTTGAGAATCTTCACAAAATTCATTTCAAAAATCATGTTATTGACTTGAAACCGTAACAGAATGTGTTTCCTTCATCATGGATTCATAAAGAAAAAAGTTGAGAACCTTCCTCTAAGGTGGGAGAAACTTCGACCTTCCTCTCGCATGGGGGTATTTTCTTCCTTTCAAAAGGATTCTTTGATGATGAATCGATTCAAGAAACAAACATCTCTCTTGTACTTTCAAATAGTGTGTCCCTTTACTAGACCTCTTCTTTATGTTGGGTTTTTGAGGGACCCATTCAAAAAAATTCCAACTAATTGGCAGTCTGTGTGACTATCCACTTACTTATCTGCATGGCCACCTTTCAACATGTTCTCTTTGTGGATAAAAATTGTCACTTTATGGGTGCATCCATGAAGTCACTTTCTTACTTTGTAGAGTCCCCTTTCCTTGGGTTTCCTCCATGTGAGAGGTCTTGGGGGATACCTCTCTACAATTCTGTAGTTTTGTAGGGAACTTCTTCTAAGCTTCCTCCATGTGAGATATCTTAGAGGTGGCTCCCCTCCAAGCCTATAGGTTTGTAAGCCACTTTCTTTGGGTTTCATCCATGTGAGAGATCTTGGGGGGTAACTTCCTATAGGTTTTTAGGTCCGTAGGGAGCTTTCATGGGTTTCCTTCTTGTGAGAGATCTTGAAGGACACCCTGCTTGCAAGTCTACGGGTTTGTAGGGTGCTTTCTTGGCTTCCTCCATGTGAGAAATCTTGGGGGATGCCTCCTTATAGGTCTACAAGTCTGTAAGGCAGTTTTTTGGGTTTATGTGAGAGATCTTCAAGGATACCTTCCTTCTAGGTCTACAGGCTTGTGAGGTTCTTACCTCTTGTAGCTTCCTTCATGCAAGAGATCTTGGGGGTCACCTCCTTGCAAGTTTGTGGGCATGTAAGAAACTTTCATTTTATAGCTTCATAGTTCTATGGGGCAGTGAAGTCTTCATGTTCACTCTACTTTATAGAAGCACTCATTAGTATTCATGTTCACTAAAGTGGGGTAAAAATGTATATGTGCGAATTTGAATCCCTTATACAAATTCCCCTTTTACACTTCTGCACCTTAGAAAATCAAACTAAAGACAAAAATCCACATCATCCTGCTACCTTCATACCACTTGGCATCTTTTTTTTTGTGTTAGTAGAAGAATAATTGTCAGGGATGCTCATGTGGCGTGAAGATGTCCACACAACGTGCTTACATCCCTAACATATTCCTATGTCTGAAGTTGGCAGAGGAATTACAATTCCCATTGGGGTTAGTTTGTAACACCCCCCTTCGACCAATTGACCTAAATATGGTTTTTTTCTCATCCCACCTTCAAAAACACTCTTCCTTCATCCATTTATTCCTCTAGCAATCTTCTACACATCTTCTTGCACTCCCTAAGTGTAGACATGTGAAATTAGCATTGTCCACTTAAAAATCATCATGAATCAAATACACATTCATCCATTCATCAGGTAAATCAGGTTCATTTAGTTCAAACTATAAAGATCATCCATTTAAATTGAATAAATTAACTTCATTTAATTTAAGCCTATCATTACCTCATTTGATTAAATAAATCAATTTTAATCAAATGACAACATTTCATATTTCATAAATCATCTCCTAGATTCATCTTCCTCAAATTAATTAACCTTTACCTTGCATCATCCTTTTAATTAAATAAACCAAACTTTAGTTAATTAAATATCAAATTCATATTCCATCCCTCTTGATTTAAATAAATCAAAGAATTTAAGTCAAATGGATCAAGAGAATCTAACATCATCTTCACTAAGCTAATCTTGATTAATCTAATCTAACCACCCATCACATCCTCTAGCTTTTCCCACCCGCACCAATAAATAAATTTAATTCATTTGTAAAATCCTCATTTTCCTTCAACAAAGCATCTTTTGGGAATATTATCCAAGTTTGAATTTGAGAAAGCAAGTTGACTTGTCCCTTCCAACATGGCAATAACTTCTCTCTTACATGTCCCCCACTTAGCATTTAACTCTCAAATTCAAATTTGAATCTCCCCCTCTTTGGCACATTGACAAAAACTTGCACATTCCTCAACCAGTCACAAGATGGCAAGTGGTTCCATCTCATTGGCTAAAACATTATCCCACATTGCTCAATTTTGAGCACTCTTAGCATTTGACATTCTATAAATGGAAGCTTGATTCTTCAACAAATCATCCACAATCTTATACAAAGTTACTCTCTTCAATTAAGAACTATTTTTTCCCATCTCACACCATATTCAAGACATCTATCATTGAGCTTAGCAAGGATTGGGAAAGCATCACTTTGCACAAGTGACACCAGTCCAATATGGACTAGGTACATGCAATGCTTTTATATGTCTTTTAATCCTTGTTATTGGTTACATTTTCTTAAGCATTTACATGCTATTTCATAGGAGTACTTAGAAATTTTGTATGCACTAACCTTTTCCATGAAGTTTAATAGTGTATGCAGATTTTGAAGAGTGCTTCATAGCTAAGAAACTACAGATGTGCCGTGCTTACATCTGTAACGGATTCCTATGCCTAAAGTTGGAAGAGGCATTACACTTCCCATTAGGGTTAGTTTGTAGCACCCCCCTTCGACCAATTGACCTAAATATGGTTGTTTTTCTCATCCCACCTTCAAAAATACTCTTCCTTCATCTATTTATTCATCTAGCAATCTTCTACACATCTTCTTGCACTCCCTAAGCATTCTATCATTCACTCCTTACATTCTCAGTTTCATTTTCACTCTCAAGCAACACTTTGGAACTCTATAGAAGTAGTAACACTACATCAACTCTATAGAGAAAGTGTGGAACAACACCATTGCAAGAGGGCCTTGGGTCCTCTTTTTCTCCTCCATTAGCTAGTGAGCTATTGGTCTAGGTGGTAAGAATTTTCACTCCTCTCCTCTATGATTTGGTTGAGTAACACTTTATTGTTTTGTAGTGTTTATTGTGTTCTTTATTTTTTTTCTCCTTTATCATACCTTTCTCTACCTTTTCTATCTTATCTTTCCATGGAGGTGGAAACACCAAAACAGGGGTCTGATTGAGGCAAACCCCTATACAACCACCCAACATTTTTTCTCTTTCTTGTATGTAGGTGGACATGCATTTGGTGCTAGCTGGCGAACAAGCTCTTTTATGAGATCATCTTTGTCACCCTAGCTTAATTATATCTACTTTATCATTTTTTTTGTACTTCTCTTACCTTATAGTTCTGTTTTATTCTTTTAAAAATCACTATCTAGGCTATCAACTCATTTTTTGGCATTTCCCACTATAATTTAAGTCCTCTAGTCATATGGATGTCAATGCACCTGAGAGACACCAGTGTGTCACACTGTCGTCTACGAACAAAACTTTCATCCTTAGGAAGAGAGCTACGTTAGGTGTAGTGTTAAACCCAAAAATTGGCTCACCTAGCCACATTCTAATTGTTGGGTACGCAGACTGATTGAAGGACCTTATAGTCCTCATCATTCTCATCCCTCATTTTGAGACACCCCTTTAGAGTGAGGTAAGTTATGGTTGCCTTTCGCTCTTGGCTATCTGTGACCTAGAGCCTTGAATGTGGTTTGTCCCCCTCTGTTAGAGTATGATTTTCTATTTTTTAGAAAAATAAAATAATTGATTGATTTTGAAAATTTATTTCATATATTACTTGTTCTTTGCAAATGATAGAATATTTTTTATCTGAATTTTTCAAATTTTAATAATATTCATGATTTAAATATGTTATAATATTTACATCTAGTTGTAAATATTATATAATATTTATATTTTATACAACATAAAATTATTTATCTAATTTTTAATTTTTAATTTAAAAATCAAATCACATTAGTAGAATTGAAACATCTTTTACTATAAAAAAAATGATGCTAATTATTTTTAAAATAATAAATTTACTCCAAGTATTTTAAAATATATTTTTTCAAAGGATTTATCAACATCCTTTACATTACTTAAATATTTAATAATATTTACATGTAGTTTGTGAATGTATAGTTACATGTAAAAAGTTACCATACTCTTATAATATATTTCTATATAAATAAATAGTTTTATAATGTCAAGTTTGGTATTACAATTTAAAGAGGTTGATTTTATAATATTTATTATATATTTATGTTTAAACTAAACATATGAATTATTTGAACCAATAATTTTTTTAATAATTTTTTTTTATTATAAATATAAATAAAAAATCAAGATAACAATGTCTCTCATCACAAAATTAATTTAATATATAATCCAATATATATTAAACTATTAAAAAATAATATACCACATTATTAAAATTTATAATAAATATATATTAAATTATATATGTTTCAAATTATATAGAATATATATTATAATATAATGTTAAATTAATAGATTACATGATAATTTAATATATTAATACAATATATAATATATTAAAAATAATTTTATAATATAATATTCTAATAATCTATTAAATTATGTATTAGATGTTGTATATTATATAGTATTGTGAGCTAGATTTTTGCTTGGCTATCTAAATCAACACAACAAACTATTAGTCAAGTTAGCCAAAAATAAAAATCAAACTCCTTATGAAGCTCTTAATCGCATCAAGACAAGGAAACATGATAAAAAGCATTACAAAGAAATCATAAACATGTAAACCTATCTAAAATGGATTAAACCTTCACTTCATAAGTGGATTGGTGTTTCTTTGATGTGGAAAGAAGCCCTTTCCCAAACCTTAATAATGTAAATGATGATGATGGACAAAATTAGTTCTCAGTTTAAGAGAATGACCTTGCATAAAGATTTGTGGATTGTTGTGGAGGATTTGATCAAGGATGAAGCTTTTCATTTATAGATTTTCTTGATGAGGGATTGGCAAAATGGATGAATGTGGGACTAAACATAGACCAATGAAAGGAGGCCACTTGTCAAGTTGTGATAGGCTGAAGGATGTGCAAGATTTGGGAAATGTGCCCATGAGGGGGGAAATTTCAAATTCAAATTGTGAAATAAATGCTAAGCTTCAATTGTGCAAGGGACATGTAAGAGCCATGTAAGAGCTCATAAATGACTTGTTGGATGTACATGTCCACTTGTTTTTGAATTCAAACTTGAGGGAATATTCCTCAAAGATGCCATGTTGATGGAAAATGTTGATTTTAATAAATCAATAAATTGATTTATTTGTGCAAGTGGGATTATCTAGAGGATGAGATGGGTGGTTAGGTTAGGCTAATTAGGATTAGGTTAGCTTAATGATGATTAAGATGATTTTGACTTTTATGATTTAAACATTTGATTTATTTAATTCAGAAAATGATGGAATAT
>VDFB02288304.1:0-41426 GCA_007258455.2 Sequoia sempervirens | reverse complement strand
ACAACCAATCATCACTAGAAACAATCAATCCTACACATGCACCTCCATTTTTCAGCCTAGCATATCTAGCCAAATATTGAATTTTTCTAATCCTTCCTAAACCCATGTTTTCTACTTATCCATATTCATGAATCCATAGGTTGCATCCACTATTTTGGCCACCCATTAGCCCATTTTTCTATCATATTCACTTCCTTTTCACATATATATATTTTTTATCCATTCACTATTTTTTTATGGATTCACCCTATTTAAACCCATTCATACATGTGTGAGTACATTCACCTACCCATTAATATATTTGTTGAAATAATCTGCATTCACCACTTTGTGTCTACATTCACCCAATTGAGGACACAACTACCAATTCCTAAATTGAAAATTGCATGCCACATGATTTTCTACCCCCCAGAAATGCTTGAAAACTTGACCAAAGGTTTAAAAAAATTGATTCTTAACCCTTTTTCAGTGCCTTCCTGTCACCTAGACCTCTCACTGAATTAGCAAAATGCTCCACAAGAAGGAAATTTATCATCTTGCCACTCCTATTTTCCCCTCTACTCCAACCACCTTATCCTCTCCTCATTAATCTTTCTTTTATTGAAAGATATCCCATGTTCTTTAAGACATGGGTCTCTTATTATTTTTCACAAATGGGGAATTATACATTCCCCACTTGTCTCCTTTAGGATTAAGGAAGAAGATATAACTTTATGAAAAATATTCCATGTGGTATATCGATGTACAATATACCATATCATCCACTCTCATTGTGTCATTTGGAACAATCTCATCACTTGAGAAGACCCAAGAAATCTACACCATTGATCTTAATCTATAATCCTAGCCCTATATTTTATAGCACAAAAATATATTTAGCCTCCCAACTCTTACCCATGTTCATTACTGACATTGTCACAAAAGTGATGTTTTCCTCCCAAATATTTATGAGGACACACCAAATTCATCATTAGGAAAATTGTATGCAACAAGGGAGCCTAGTAAATGTTTTATTTTTAAATTTTATGCATGCTTGGATTCCTTTTGGGACATCCATGGTTCAATACAATACATGATATTGCATCTATTATTCATCAATCTTTAAATTTTCCTTATAATGATGCACTATAAATTATTATCATAATAGATACCAACCAATTTCCATTTAGGATAACTTCCCCCTTAACTATTTTTGGCACACTCCTTCTTTCCTCCTTTAACCCCACATTTATATTTTATTTCGAATCTAGTATAAATATAAGGTAAGTTGGATTTATTTTCCATTTTGTTCATGACCTTCATCTACATATCCTATAGTCACTTAACCCCCATTTATTGCTTCTATTCTTGATGAAACACACAATTATATTGAGATAGGGGTGAATCAATATAAATTAAGAACTTTAATCATTCTTAACTTAGTCAATAATAGAAATATTACTTGAAGATGTAATTATCTATAGAAATACCATTCATGCAAGATGTAGAAACCAAGAACATGCACAAGAGACACATAATTTTACATGGAAATCTTTACAAGAGAAAAACACAATAAAATATTGATAGTATAAATCTTCTTACAAAATTTATTGGCACCAACCCATTGGAGACTCCAATCCCCACCTCTAAGCACCAAATCAGCAAGAGACTCCAATATCTTTCAATAAGAGTCTCTAGCCTCATGATCTCCTCAAGTAGGAGGCTCCAACCTCCATAAGAATAATATGATAATTTGAACTTGCCACTTCTTAGATCTGGTCTAACACCTTCTCACAAATATTCCAAACTTCCTCTCATTGATTTAATATATTCTCTTCACAAAATTGGCAATAATATCTCCAATAATGTCTTCATGAAATCTGCTCAAACTATCATGATATTTCTTGTGTCTCTTCTTTTTATTCTCACAAAATTACTGTTATAAATTTTCTCACATATGTCTTATAAATCTACTTCAATAGTTTTTTAATTCTACTCTTCATATACAAATTACTTCTTGAAAATTGATTGATTTAAAGCCTCCTCACAACCTCTTTTTATAACATCCAAGAAACCTCTTCACCCAAGAGGGGTGACTCTTCAAGGGGGGTTGATCCACTACCTAGTAATAATTTTATTTTCTTTTATTTTATCTCCCAAAACTTGGTCACACTTTCCTAGAGGGGTCGTCCAACATTTAAAAACAATTAATTTTCTATTTTTATTTAAAAGTGCCTAACTTAGGGTGGAACCTAGGGGAGTTCTTATTTTATTTTTTGCATATATCTTTATTTCTACAAAAAATTCTCAATGGAGTGCTAGACATGGGTCACCCCATGTGTTTAACTCCTCACCATTTATAAATACTTTGAAATTAATGACAATAATTTGTCCACCAATCCCCCCCTTTGTAATTGATAGCAACCCTATAAAGAAATAATCTTGAAATGCAATAGAACTATGTATCTCACCTAACTGAATTACCCCCCCTAACTAATATGCTCCCCCTTACTCTACTCTTCCCCTTTGACATCAATGGAACAGGCCTAATGGTTTTGAAAGATAAGGCAATCACTGGCTACCCCTTAACATATGTTTCTATTGATGAACTAATGATTGATTGAGAGTGATATCACTCTCAATTTCTCCCTCGGGTACCCAAAAGTTTATGGAAATATCCTTTAAGGTTTTCTTCATCCAAAGGACTTGAGTGGAATAAGAAGCTAGTGCAATATATTTTGATTCTATTGTGGAAAAATAAATTGAATCTTGTTTCTTACTTAACCATGATAAAAAAAATTGGTCCAAGAAATAATACACCTCCACTTGTGCTTCTTTTGACATCAATACTACCATCCCAATTTGTATTGTTGTATGTTATGAGGGTGAAATCTCCACCTCTTGGGAAAGAAAACCTAACATCCAATAGTTCCCTTTTGACATTTGAATATTCTCTTAACTACTTGCATATGTGTTTTCTTTGGTGTAGCCTAAAATTGTGCCACCAAAACAACTACTTATATAATGTGAAGTCTTTTTGTTGTCACATATAGCAAATTTCCAATCATGAACCTATATAGAGTTTGGTTTTCCTCAAGAGATTCATCATCCTTGCTTAATTTACATCATGTGACCATGGGAGTGCTCATTGGATTGCAATCCTCCATCCTAAACTTCTTCAATATTTCTTTAATATTCTTGGTTTGTGAATACCCTTTTTGAAGCCTTGCTATTGTAAATACTTATCCTGTAACACCCCGTCGTGCAAACCAACACAACAATTTTTTTTTTTAAAAGAACATAACAAACGTACTTAAGTGTTCCAACATAAAAAATTTCTAAGTTGCACAACTAAATCCATTGGGGTACACGAGGACATTACCAAAACTAATTCATGACAAAGATAATAGATTAAACAATAGTTAAACAATTATGTAAAACCATTCATCATGACATCAATTAAACATTCATTCACGATATCAAGAAAGATGCAAATATACAAAATAAAACCATACATACATATGACAATAAATGAATCATAAAGATATAAAATATATATATTTCGATAGATACAACACAACATAATCAGTAATTACAAATGATAGTTCCTAAATGATTAAATGCCTGAATATACATTACATCCATCTGATAATACAACATGATGAACATATAAACAAATTACATCAAGGTCTTCCCAACACACATGGGAGATGATACATCAATTAATAAATTACACCTAAAGTATAAACATACATTTGGTACACAAGAACATTGGATCAACAACATCTCCCAAAACCCTACAATGAAAGATACAATTGCATCCAAAGGGAACCCAATGGGGTGTGAAGCACATTCCACCCAACCACCTTCATATTGGGAGTAGACAAGGAAGGATCCTCGACCAAGCACATCTAACAGTAACAAAAGACTAACTCCATACAAGATGACATAACATCAAAAGACCACATAGAAACTAAACAACAATAAATCACCAAAGGTCATAACGATAAACCACTTGCAAAACATAACAAAAAATCACTTTCCAAATAATACAACAATAAGTCACAAAACACATCATCAATAAATCTCAAGTCATAATATCAAAAGAATACTTCCAAAGGACTTCAATAAGATAACACAAATGGAATGTTAGAGGAGAGTGTCATCACATGGCTTCACATGGATTATCCAGACAACCTATTAGAAGGTGTCACCTCCATCTATACATGGATTATCCAGACAACCTAGTTCAAGGTGTCGCCTCCATCTATGGGTCTCCTGATAGCCTATCTCAAGGCACCGCTCCATAGGGTTACTCATGCAGAATTGTTAACCTTTTGTGAAGAAAAGGAAACGATCTTTCCAACCATGGCCTTCTCAATCCCCTTTAGTCTGTGATAGCACTAACAGGTGGACGAGGCATCACAATTATCTTATTAATGTTTAATCCCCACCCATGATTAATTACTTAGGTTATCACTAATTACTCTAACTCTATGTGGGTTACCCTAACAGCCCCTTTGTGTGCCGACCCCACTTAGAGCCACTCTCTATAAACACTCAACATAAACTATCCAACACAAAAGGATTTTCCCAACCAGAACATAGAACCAACCAATAGAACATCCGTGAGGCATAACCATCTCACCCAAAATCATATGTATAACATTCAAAAATGGTACAATCCAAGTGTACATTAACATCACCACCAAAACCAAAACATAAGGACAATCATCAAATTACAAGATCAAAACATAAATAACATTATCCCCGCCTCTGAAAGTTCTAAACAACTTAAGTTCCTATAACAAGATAAGCTAACTCTAGGGTTTTCCTGCAAGACATAAACCCGAATAAAAGAAAACCAAAATAGACTTAATGAATAGTCTCAAGAGAAAGTAATTTACACAAAACAATGCCACATAACTCAATTCAAAACATAATAAATTTTTCCAATAATTAATCGATTACTTGAGAAAGTACAATTAGATTTAAAGCACACAACTTATCCCTAATTTCCTCGATTACATTATAACATTGCACCTAATTAAATTATCGATTTATTTCTTAACCATAGCAAGATAAATAACTATCCAACATATATATATTCATGTATATACACCTTTATACATATACACATATATACATATATATAAAAAATAAAATGTATATATTAAAATCAAATATTTAAAACTCATAATAAAAATTAACAAATAATTCATATATATACATATATATATTTAATAAATATATATATATTAAATAATATATAATATATATATTAATATATATACTAAATAATATATAATTAATTAATATATATATATATATAATATAAAAATCGCATAAAAATTTAAATTGAAATTTTAATATAGAATAAATGGCCCGCAACAAAAGGAAAGGCCACAATACCATGTACTGTGGCAGGGGGGGTACGTAGCCCCCACTGGCTGTGCCCAACAGCCTCGGCTGCTATGCGCAGTCAGTGGTGGCTGTGTATAGCCACCAGTGGGGTCGTGGGTGGTACGGCTTGGGCCGACCACCCACCCCCATATATATATAAACAATTTATATATATATATTTATATTTATATATAAAACACATACTTTAAAAAGAACCACAAATTCCCCATTGACTTTTTTTTTTTTTAGTATAAATAAATTTTGTTGAATACATAGAAAATGCAGGTTACCCTGCACACAAAAATTCATTTATTTATTTTAAATATATATATATATAATTCATACCTCAAACACAACAACACCATATTTTATATTAAATCCTCATTCATACGAAAATACAGAAGAAACATGAAAAAACACATTTAATTAAATATATTTTATTCTTTTCATATAAATGAAATCTCATAGGTATACAAAGTTTATATATATTCATTCAAATGATTCAAGAGAATAATAATATATATATATGTATATTTAATTTTGTTTATATATATATATATTTTACCAGAGATTCAGAGCAATAATTATGACAACTGATTTTTTTATAAACCCAATATAGATTTGACAAGTAAATCCAACCCTCAATCCTAAATTATTTTTATTTCAAACAATAAATTTCACTACTAAACTATATTGAAGAACTTCAAGAAGATTTTACTAAAGTTTTCCACAGAAGATTCAAGGGTTTCATATGATCAAATTTGAAATCACATAACTTCTTTCAATGAATTTTTCAAACACAGCAAGCCAAATTTTGTTTATAAAATAATAAAATAATAATAAATTAAAAGAAAAAAACTTGGAGTCCTTCGTTCGATGTAGAATCCCCTCTGTGGCTTCTTCTTAGTTTCGTGCCTTCAGCTCCCTTCTGAACCAATCATTTCTTCAAAATAATTCTTTTACCCAGAAGCACAAAAACAAACTATTTTTCTTTTCTTTTACTGACAATAACTAGAAAAAACCTCTGCATGTGTAAAAATTGTCTCACAATAAAAATCAATAACAATAAATAAAGCTCATCCTCTTTTTCCTCAAAAATCCTCTCCATTCATTGGTTCTTTTCCTTCTTTTAAAAGCGCACACTTATCTCACAATTTATTTAAAAATTAATTATTTTCCTCAAGATATTATCCTCACAATATTTTCTACTTTAATAACAAGAAAAAGATACTATATAATTATCATCCTCATTAATAATTTCTCACACTTTTAACTAATTACATAACTTTTAATTTACAATATATTTAAAATTCAACATTTTACAAACTTACAATAAATCAAAGCAATGAAACAACATTAATTAATCTTATAAAATAAAGATTAATTAAATAACCACTAACCAAAAATAAAATAAATAATCAACAATCAACTACACAACGATAAGGACAAAACCTCAATCATGACACAACAAACTCACAACGGGATGATAGACTTGGGACGGGGACACTTCCTAATCAACTCCCTTTTTCAACATTGTACCCATTGGGTTAATTTAATGCTCACCTTGTCCTACCAAAGCAGGTGGAATCAAGACTTTATTCCTACAATTCTTACATACTAATAAATGTCAAGTAACATGTATATATATAATCAAAAACATCATATCAAGAGAAGGAATTGTAGCGTAGCAAGGCACTCGTAAACAAGTGGTGCTATACTGTCCTCTCACCAAAACTATACTAACAATTATAGCATTAGATGTAAAGTAACAATTCTAACTAACTGATCACATCATAAACTAATTACTAAATCACTGCATCACAATGTATTACTGAAATCAAATTAAACATCATAGAATCACAACATCGACATATATAATATTAAGGAAAAACCATTGCATAATCAAATAATATAAACACCACATAAAGTATTATAAATCATCATAATAATGTCAAATGTAGCAATCAACTAAACTATGCATCCACACACACCAAGTCGGTGAACTCATCACCATCACAAACTAGTATCACACTAACACATAAGAATAACAAATAGTAGCAAAGAGTATCAGCAACATGGGGGTATTACATATCCAAACATGAGTATCAACTCTTGGGGGCTTGCTTCAACCCATAAATTGCCGTATTTAGTCTACATACATAGTCCTAATTCTCTAATAGGAAAAACCCTTCTAGTTGTTCAATGTACACTTCTTCCTCCAAGTTTCCTTTAAGAAAGGTTGATTTGACATCCATTTGATACAATTTTGTAATTCTTAAAATAAGTAAATGCTAAGAAATCATATCATCTAGATGAGCAACATGTGAATTTTTTTCTTTTAAATTAATTACTTCTACTTAAGTGTATCCCTTGAATACTAATATTTCATTGTTCCTCACTACTTGATAATCCTAATTCAACTTATTCCTAAAAGCCCACTTAGTGCCAATCATGCTCTTATCCTTATGCCTTGGGACAAGTTCCCAAATTCCATTCTTTTCAATCTTATCCAACTCTTCTTCCATAGCCCCTAATTAGTGCTTGTCTTCACTTTCTTCTATTAAAAAACTTGGTTCCATTTTAGAAGAAAACACAAGTTTTAATGTTCAGATGAACTTACTAATATCCTCCTTATTTGAATTTATGTATCTCTATCACCAATGATCAAATTGTTTAGATGGTTCTTTTGAATAAATTTGGATGGAGTATTGGTGGGTGCTTTTGATGGAGTTTTTGTATTTCCTTGTTCAAACTATCCATTTTCAAGTTCTTCCTCTACTTCTTCTTCCTTGATACTATCTTCTTGATGGTCGACTTCTTTTAAACTATTTCCTTCTAATTCTTTCCTTTATCAACTCTCAAAGTTGAACTTCCAATAATTTTATGTGATCTCCTTTTATAGAATCTATAGGCTTTGCTTCTCATGGAATATTCAAGAATGACACCTTTATCACACCTGGAATCAAATTTTCCCAAGTCTTTGTCATCTCTCTAGATGTAACATTTTATTCAGAACACTTTTAAATACATCACTGGTAGAGTTGTTCTCTTTTAGAGCTCATTGGGTGTTTTGTTATTGTTTACTCTAACTTGTGCCTAACTCAAAACATAGATTTCCATGTGCATTGCTTCTTTCTAGAAGTTATAAATAATATTAGACTCATTCAACATTTCTCTTTCCATTCCTTGAGCAGTTCTATTTTTCCTCTCAACAACTCTATTTTTTTTGGAGTCCTTACAGGTAAATATTTTCTTTTTTTATGTGTTGTTCACAAAAATATTCAAACTCATTTGATTTGAATTCTCCTCCTCTATCTGATCTCATACATTTGATTCTCAAACAAATTTCATTCTCTACCAAAGCTTTAAATGTTTTGAACTTCTCAAGAGCTTTTGATTTTTCTTTTAGGAAAGTAATCCAACTCATCTTATAATAATAATAGATATTAATAACATGAAGTAGCTCTCACCTTGTAAGCTTTTGGTCCTTGTCAACTGACATAAGTCAATATGAATGAGTTCCAAAGGCTTTGATGTAGAATACTCCTTTGATTTAAAACTTGATCTTATTTTCTTTCCACATTGACACTATTTGAAGATCATATTAGATAAATTTTGTATCCTTTGCATGTCTCTTACAACTTGCTTATGACTAATCTTCCCAATATTATCAAATCTTAAATGTCGCATCATTTCTTCCACAACCATGCAACACTTTTCTCTTTTGACATCTCTAAGATTGTAGATATTTTTTGTAGCTATATTAGCATCTACTACAAGTTTCCATGTTCTTGTTTTCCTAGTTTCACAACCACCTAGATGACATGTGAGGGTGTGCTCTTGAGCACACAATTGACTCACACTTAGAAGATTATGCTTCAATTCTTCAATATATAATACATTTTCAGTATTTGTGTTTCCATTTTCAAAACTAAGAGTGCTTTTTCTTATTATCCTTGTTGTAGAATTATCTCCAAAATTTATAGGCCCTCATATATTTCCTTCCAAGTGAGGAACTTGCATTTATCCCCTATCATGTGCCTTGAGAAACCACTCTCAATGTACCATTAATTTTCTTCATTTTTCACATGGATAGCTATTTGCACTAGCATGGATTTTTCCTTTATTTCTAGATCCTTCAAAAAAAATCAGATTCCTCTTTTGGTTTGTCAAAAACATCCTCCTTCTTGTTTAGTCTTGGAGGTTCAACAAAGTCACTTCTATAGGAATATGTTGTATGACTGAGATTCTTGCATTTTTAGTACATGATGTTATATTCAATTAGAGCATCAAATGGATTATATTTTCTCTTTAGTAATCCCAAAGCCCTCTTTGCACGAGCTCTAAAATATACTTATGACCAAACTTATTGAAAAATAAAAAAATAACTATAAAAAGAATTTTGGTACTTGTTCATTTGCACTTTTCTTTGAGGGAATGGTTTGTTGAACCCTTAATTTTTTCCTTTATGAGAAATTATGTTAGTCTCTCTTTTTTGAGCTATCACCATTGATGGAATGTTTGAGCACATTTGGATAGATTTTAGATTTTTCTTTATTTCTCTTCTTTGGTAATTTTGTAGCCTTAGAGCCTAAACCTTCCTTGATTCTCTTTTCTTCAAAACCAAGACCAATCTTAATAAATAGCAATCTTTGGGTGTTTATAATGTCTTCTACAATTTTGGAGCTCTTTTCAAACTTCATGATTTGATTTGATTTTTCTGACTCTTTCCTTAGGGAAACAACTTCAAGATCCAACATTTCACAATCCAATTTTTTTGACTTCAACTAACCTCTTACCACTTCTTCAATTTGAACCTTCATATCTATGATCATATTTTTTATTCTTCAAAGCTTTGGGACAATTTTATTTTAGTTCCACTATCTTCTTGAAGTCATGACCTTAGTATTCAATTCCTTTTCTTGAGCTTCTCGATCTTGCTATAGGAAAATTTGAGTCCTTTTTCAAGATCATCTTCTTCATTATCTTTGATGTTTTTCTCTTTCAAATCTTTCTTCTTTTCTTTTATCTTCATCCTCTTTTGCCTCCAACACCATAAAGATTATCTCTTGATCACTATCAAAGAAGATCACATACACACTGCTTTCTTTAGATGAGCTACTCGTTTCTTGAATGTAAAGACTCTTTTTATGTCATTGAAATTTCTTCTTTTCTTGATTCCCTCATGTGTCCTTTTTCTTGTAATGCTAATATTTTCTCCATTTCATATTGTAGTATTCTTCTTCCTCTTCACTAATTTCACTTTTGAAATGTGGATAGTTAGAAGAAAAATGACCTCTTCTACCACAATAAAATATTTAAGAGTAGACTTACCCTTCATTTTTCCAAGTCCTTTCTTGTAATTTCTTACAAAGTGTGTTTTTCATCACTTGAACTTTCACTGCATATGTGTCCTATATTCTCCCTCCTCTTGTATTCTTTGAAGGTGGCTTCTCATTCTGACAACTTCTCCTTCTCTATCCTTATTTAATATGTTGTAAGGATCCCATGTAGCTCATCCATTCTCAAAGTGTCTAGGGCCTTCATTTCCTCAATGGTAAAAACTTTCACATCAAATCTCATGGAGAGAACTCTTAACACCTTTTGAACAATTGTTGCATCCTCAATATTTTCTCTAAAACCATGAATGGTGTTGATGTTTCATCTACATGAAGTAGGTAGGCATTGGTATCTTCTTTTCCCTTCATTTTCAAACTCTTAAATTTTATTTTATGGGTTTAAAGCTTGGAATTTTTCAACTTTTCATTTCCTTGATATATATTTTTTCAACTTTTTCAATATATCACTAGCCAATTTTTAGTGCATAACCTTCATAAATTCTATTTTAGATAATCCACACGAGATTGCATTTTTTGTTTTTGCATTGTTAGATCACTTTCTTTCTTTTTCATTGATATGTTTGCTGAATTGGACAACTGAGAGGGGGGGTGAATCAATTGTCACCAAATTAAATCCTTAACACATTTACCAGAACATAACCTTAACACTTTTGAGATCATTAAACATTAAGTGCAAGAGCAGAAACTAGAAACTATCTCATAAACACAATAACACGGGATTTATGTGGAAAACCCAATGAGGGAAAAACCATAGCGAGGATTAGCTAACACTATAGAGAATATCAAAACCAATTACAAAAAGGATCACTGCATGAAATAAGGACTCACTGTCTAGAACAAGGACTCATTGTCCAACAGGGCTACAACCCAGAGGGCTCACTGCCATATATATACAAAGAATACAAAGAAGACTTGTTACAAAGAGACTACAATCATAATGAAACAAAATATTCCACCATAGTTGTTGCAAGAATGGAATAAGAATAAAGTGTTATCATTGATGTCAACCAGTCAGCTGGTTACCTACTAGTTGTTGTTGATTGTACATGTCGAGGATATTGAGAAAATTGTATTAAAAGAAGGTTGTTGGTGAACTATGTTTTGCTATGTGTTCATTGAGGTCTGGGAGAATTTTTGTTGGTCCAAATTTATCTTTGATGAAGTTTCATGGCATATGGTTCAAGAGTTGTGTTTCCCTGGTTCTGTTTTAACATTGATTTTGGAATTTGGAAGTATCGAGCTTAATTGATCTATGTTTTTTACACTAGTGTGGACGACCGTGTGTCAAGCACTACTTTCAAAGTTGATGAAGCATGTTGGATCTATTATGGGTCTTGGTGAAGCATGTGTTTGGGTCACCCTCATTCTAATTCCACCCTAAAATGTTTGGCACTGACCTAATTTTAATTTGAAGTTGGATGGTTGACTTTGTATCTTTTCAAAGTTGGAGATAGTATAAATACAGAATGTGATAGTGATGGAAATTGTACATAAGAAAAGAAGGAAGATAAGGGAAAGAAATGGGCATGAATTTGATGTTATTCTTAGTGTGTGTGAGTTAAGTGTGTGTTGATTAGTGGAGAGCTTAAAGGTAAAGTTTTCAGATGTAGTGAGTAGAAGGATAACTCTATCATTCATGTGAGTTGATCAGCGATTGTGGTGGAATCTTCGTTGAATTGGGATTGTTGTCTCTATGTAACAAGTCTTCTTTTTCTTCTTTGTATCTCTATGGCAGTGAGCCCTTTGGGATGTAGCCTTGCAGATAGTAAGTCCGGACAATGAGTCCTTATTTCAGATAGTGAATCCTTATCTCAGGTAGTGAGCCTTATCTCAGGTAGTGAACCTTGTTGTAATTAGTTTTGGTATTCTCTATAGTGTGAGTTAATCCTCACTGTGGTTTTTCCCTCATTGGGTTTTCCATATAAATTTGGTGTTATTGTGTTTGTGCATTTGAATTTGATGGTTGATAACTTAATCATTTTATGTGTTAGTTCTAGTAATTGAATTTAAGGTTATAATTTGTGACAACTGATTCACCCCCCCTCCCAATTTTCCTATCCAACAATTCGTATCAGAGCTTGGTTCCTTGGTGAAGAGCTTAACTACTTGAAGAAGGTCTAGGATGGATAACAAATGGTCTTTGATTATTCAAGGTTTGATGGAACTAATTATGGTATATGGAAAGTATTGATGGAAGAATATCTAGAGTATTGTGGATTTGATGAAGAAAATGCTTATAAGAATCCATACACTCCTCCTACAAATGGTCTAAGTACAACTGAAGAAATTAAATCACATGAAGTGAATAACAAGGTAGAAAACTGAATACAAAGGCTCATTGCCTAGAAGAGGACTCACTGTCCAAGTACAAAGGATCAGTGCCTAAAGAAAAGACTCGTCATCCAACAAGGAGGCTCACTTCCTAAAAATACAAGAGATAAAAAAAGATCCACCACATCAATTAATACACATCCACAACTTGAATAAGAATTGCATAAACCTTTAGCTCACTGTCTTCAGGAATCCGACACAATGAAGAACTGCTGCCACAACTCACTCACACGTAAAAATTTTCTCATATGATTTGTGGCTCACTTTTGTCACTTTGCATCACACTGTCATACAACTCTTCACAATTTGACTTGCTTTTATACCATCCTTAACCTTAGAAACTTTCTCCAAGGTCAGCCACAAATACCATATTTCATAAATTCAAGTTAGGTCGACAATTCAACATTCCCACAGTGGAAAGGAATGAGAGTGGACCTATAAATTTTTTTTCAAGATAAAAAATAATATCTCAAATCAACCACACACTTCCTTAATTAAATTTTATTCTTCGAATGAAGTGTAAACACCAAGTTGGCCAAACCTAATGAAAACACAAAATAATAATGATGTACATGCTTCCCAACAAGAAGATGACACACAAATGCCACAACACACTTCATTATGTACTAGAATACATTTCAAAATCTTCCAAATACATCTGCAACAAATGCAACAAACTTCAAACACTGAACACCTTTCGCCAATCCATCTGGATTGTACAAACTCACACTGAAACATTGAAACATGACTTCCAGATCACCAAATTTCAGACCTCTTTTCCAAAGCATAGAAAAAAAACTTCATAAGACATATCCTAGATCCACAAGATCTGAAATGAAAAAGAGGAGGAATATAGAGAAAAAATATTTCTCCTAGTCCAAAGAAGACCAAATCTAGTAGAAAAATTCATATATCGGTGAACAAAACTTTCACATACCATCAAACTAGAAGTTAAAACTCATGAGATATCACCACAAGATCACCATTATCAAACCTTAAGATCCACACAAGCATAGGATCAACATAGGAGAAATGAAAAGCACATACTAGAGTACATTCTAAACACTATCATCATTCTGAATTCTTTTCTTTATTAATTTTCTCAAAAGAACCTGAAAACTCATCAAACCAACACATATACAACATGATAAAGATAGCTCCATGTACTCATAACATCTCAGGAGCATCTCAGCTATACATGTACAATTTACAACATCCTGAACTGTGTTGACATCAATGATAACTTTAATGACATCACCACCAAAACTTTCTCATACCTACAACAATCTCCCCCTTTGTCATTGATGGCAACACATGATGTGAAAAACCATCAAAGACACAAATTTACACAATATCCAAGGAGAACACCTTCTCTTCCTCTACAACTATTTTTCACATGAATTTCTCTCCCCCTTTGACATCAATGGCAAAGATCAACAACTTTGATTACTCCCCCTTAGGAGTACACTCATACTGCAACAATGGAAACCTTTTCTACTCCCTCTTCAGAGTAGGCCCATTTATCAGTCCAGATAAATAAGAAATTTGTGAATTCATTGGACTAATGCACCCTCATGTGCACCTATTTTGGAGGGCCAATGACCCCTAACCTCTCCCTAAGATGCTCAAAAGTATCCTTCAAAAGAGCCTTATTAAATATTTCTGTAATTTATTCCTTTGTTGTTACATACTCCAATCTGACTTCATTCTCCAACACTTTTTTTCATAGGAAGTGATACTTGATAGATATGTATTTTGTTCTTGAATACATAATCGAGTTCTTTGAAATATTTATTGCACTTGTATTGTCACAGAAAATAGAAATAGGCTCATCACATATCACTGTAATGTCTTTCAGAGTTTGTTTCATCCACAAAACCTATGTGCAGCAAGATGTTAAAACAATATATTTTGCCTCTGCATTGGATAAAGAAACCAAGTCTTTCTTTTTACTCAACCATGAAACTAATCTTCTACCAAGAAAGAAAGCACCACCAGTAGTACTCTTTTGGTCATCTGCACATCCATCCCAATCAACATCTGTGTAGGCACTCAAGGTGAAATCATTACTCTTAGGATGCCATAATCCATAATCCAGTGTACCTTTAAGATATCTAAATATCATCTTTATAGTTGTAACATGTGATTCTCTAGGATCTGCTTAGAATCTGGTAACTAAATACACTGCATGCATAATATCTGGTCTAGTAGTAGTAAGTTACAATAGTCCACCAATCATAGATCTGTATTTTCTCTAATTAGTCTTAGCAGATTCATCATCTTTGCTCAGTTTACATTCAGTTACCATAGGTGTACAAACTAGTTTGGAATCATCCATCCCAAACTTCTTCAATAGCTCTTTTACATACTTAGATTGTGAAATGAATATCCCTTTATCAGATTGATTCACTTGTAGACCAAGGAAGAAATTCAATTCACCAATCATAGAAATCTCAAATTCTTTCTACATCTCTTCAACAAAATTTTTACACATGCCTTCATTTCCACCAAAAATGATATCATCAACACATACAACTACTATCAAAATTTTATTACCTTGCACTTTGAAGTAAAGATTGTTGTAAACAAAACCTTTGTTGAATCCTTTCTTTGTCAGGTATCTGTCCAATCTTGCATACCAAGCCTTAGGAGCTTACTTCAACCCATACAACACTTTCTTCAACTTACAAACCATGTTTGGTTTTTTAGATAACTGAAACCCTTTAGGTTGTTCCATGTACACTTCTTCCTCTGATTCACCATTTAGAAATGCTGACTTAACATCCATCTTATACACTTTGAAGTCCTTGTGGGCAGAAACTACCAAAAACATCCTAATAGCTTCCATTCTAGCCACAGGGGAAAATGTCTCTTCAAAATCTATACATTCCACTTGTGAATATCCTCTACATACGAATATTGCCTTATTGGAATTACAACTTCTCCACTTTCATTTAGCTTATTCTAGAACACCCATTTTGATCCAATCACATTTTTGTTCACAGGCCTAGGGACCAGTTCCCATGTTTGATTCTTTTCTATGTACTGCAACTGTTCTTTCATAGCTTTCATCCAACTCTCATTTCACAAGCTTCATTTATAGATTTGGGTTCAATTTTAGAATGTACACACAAATTTACCTTAGCTGCAACTTTGCTTCTTGTCTTCACACCTTCACTTTTATCTCCAATTATCTGTTCCTCCAAATGATTCTTCTATACATACTTAGGAGTCCTAATAGTAGGTTCTGGTTCATTCTCTTCTTCTTCTTCTTCTTCCACTTGTTCTTCTTTATCTTCTTCCTTTTGCTTATTTTCCTCAGGTAAATATCCACATATAGGATCACCAGGTTCAACTTCTCTTATCTCAATAGGTTTGCATATGTCTTCATCAAATTTCACATTAGCACTTTCAATAATCTTTCTCAATCTTTTATTAAAGCATTTGTATGTTTTTCTAGTAGTAGAGTATCCAAGAAAGATTCCTTCAACACATCTAGCATCAAAATTTCCAAGATTTTCATCATCTCTTTTAATATAACATCTGCTTCCAAATACCTTGAAATACTTCACAGTAGGAGTCTTACCAATCCACAACTCAAAAGGAGTCTTTGTGCTATTGTATCTGATCTGAAATCTATTAAGAAAATAAACAACAATGTGTATTGCCTCTCACCAGCACACATCTGGTACATTTGATTATTTTATCATGGTTCTAGTAGCTTCCTGTATTGTCATGTTTTTCCTTTCAACTACTTCATTATGCTGAAGGGTTCTTAGAGTAGAAAACTATCTTCTTATGCCATGTTGTTCATAGAATGCATTAAATTCACTAGAAGTGAATTCTCCACCTCTATCAGATCTCAAACAATTGGATTTCAAATTTACTTCATTTTCTACTCTTTCTTTGAATACCTTAAACCTATCGAGAGCCTAAGTATTTTATCTAAGAAAAACAACCCATGGAATTTGAGTATAATCATCAATAAGCAACATGAAATATCTATCACCATTTAGGCTTCTAGTCCTAGTCAGACCAAAAAGATCAATATGAACTAACTCCAACATTCTAGTAGTAGAATTCTCTTTTCCCTTAAAGTTGCATCTTGTATGTTTCCCTAATTGACAACTTCTATAGATAGAAAATGTAGCAGGTCTTGTGATTCTAGGCAGCCCTCGAATAATCTCCTTTGAAATGATTTTGACCAGGTTATCAAAATTTACATGTCCCATTCTTCGGTGCCATAACCAACTTTCACTGATTTGAGATACAAGGAAATGACTATCAATTCCCTTCAGTTGATAGATGTTTCCATGAGTTCTTCTTCCAGTAGCAATCATATCTCCATTTCTGGATCCTTTTTTGATTTCACAAGTATTATTCTAAAACACAAGTTTAAAACCATTGCTACACATTTGACCAACACTTAGAAGGTTATGCCTCAAACCCTTCACATAATATACATCATTAGTACTATGCACTCCAACAAAACTGATTGAACCTTTCCCACAAATCATAGCTCTTGAATCATCACCAAACATAACTAAGCCACCATCATATTTCTCAAGTTTAGTGAACTTACTCTTATCTCTAGTCATGTGATTAGAACATCCACTATCAATTACCCAGTAGTCTTCATCCTGTCTTGCATGAAAATCGGTAACCAAAGTACCTTCCATTCTATTTCTCTTATTCTCTAGAGCCTTCTTGCTTACAAATTTTCCAAGGTTAGTGGATATAGATTTAATTTCCAAAGCTAAGAATAAGTATTCACTATCATCAACCTAATTCTCAAATTCATCATCAAAAATTTCTACTTCTTCTTTAACATAGTACAACTTCTTATATTTCTTATCCTTCCTATCCTTATCCTTATAATCCTTATTCTTCTTATGTTCTTCTTATGTGCAGCTGTATTTGGACATCTTGAAGCATAATGACCAATATTACCACAACTAAAACATTTAAAGGGAAACATACCTTTATACTTTTCGGTTCCTTTCTTCAACTTCCTCGTGAAGTTTTCTTCCAACTCATCAACACCATCACTATTTGATTCATCTTCAATCTTCATTGCCTTGAAATTTCATTTCTATATTCTCTTCATTCTTGTCTTCCTTTTGGGACTTTCTCATCTCAAATGCTTGCAAGGTGCCAAACAACTATTCTAAGGTGTAATCCTTAGGATCATACATTTCTTCAATAACTAAGATCTTGTCGTTGTAGCAGTTTGGTAGGCTGATTAGGATCTTCTCAATTATGTCTTCATCTAATAGTTTTCCTCCTTTATTTCTAACTTCATTTGTAGTTAGTTCAACCCTCTAAAAGAAAATTGTAAATTATTCACCTTCTTCCCTTTTTAGATTTACAAATCTACGCTTTGATACTAGCTTCTTTGTTAGTTTCACTCTTTCATTTCCTGCATACATGTCTTCCAACTTCTTCCAAACTTCATGTGCAGTATCCAAAGAAAGAACTTTAGCTCACTCATTTTTAGATAGGCCACTACAAATAGCATACTTTGGCATCTCATTTTCTTCATAGGCAGAAATTTAATCTACAGTAGTAAGACCACCAGACGGGGATGTATACTTTGTCTCAATATCCTTCCAGGTCTTGAAACCAAGAGAGATAATATATCCTTTCATTTGTACCTTCCAATCATTGTATTTAATTGCATTGAACATAGGGATCACCAACTTATGCGCCATTAGATCTTGCTCAAGTGGTTATGGTCTACACCAAGGAACCAAAGCTCTAATACCAATTTTTAAACACACATAGGACAACTGAGATGGGGGTGAATCAATTGTCACAAAATTCAAACTTAAAAACTTCAACTCTTATTAATTTCACAACCACACTATTTTGTTATTAAGTAAGAGCGTGAAATGAAAGTAAATCAACAATATGGACACCATATTTTTAAATGGAAAAAAAATAAGGGAAAAACCACAGAGAGGGCTCACAATATAAAAGATTATAAAAATGAATACAAAGGCTCACTGCCCAAAAGAGGACTCACTGTCCAAGTACAAAGGCTCACTGCCTACATAAAGGAATCACTATCTAATAGGGAGGCTCTTTGCCTATAGATACAAGAGAGAACAAAAGATCCACCACAAAAATTAATGCACATCCACAACTTGAATAAGAATTACAGAAACCTTTAGCTCACTACCTTCAAGAATCTGACACAATGAAGAACTATTGCCACAACTCACTCACACACACACTTCTGATCTTCTGATGTGTGGCTCACTGTCATCACTTTGCATCACACTATCAGAAAACTCTTCACAATTTGAATTGCTTTTATACCATCCTTAACCTTATAAACTTTCTCTAAGGTTGACCACAAATACCTTATTTCATAAATTCAAATTAGGTCAGCAACTCAACATTGCCACGGTGGAAAGGAATGAGAGTGGACCAATAATTTTTTTTTTCAAGATCAAAAATAATATTTCAAATCAACCACACACTTCCTTAATTAAATTTTATTCTTTGAATGAACTGTAAACATGAGGTCATCCAAACCTAATGAAAACACAAAATAATAATGATGTACATGCTTCCCCACAAGAAGATAACACATGGACACCACAACACACTTCATTATGCACAAGAATACATCTCAAAATCTTCTAGATACATCCACAACAAATGCAACAAACTTCAAACATTGAACACCTGTTACCAGTCCATCTGGAGTGTACAAAATCACATTGAAACATTGAAGCATGACTTCTAGATCACCAAATTTCAGAACTCTTTGCCAGAGCATAGAAAAAAGACCTTCACAAGACATATCCCAGATCCGAAAGATCTAAAGGAGGATTGTAGAGAAAAAATATTTCTCCTAGTCCATAGAAGACCAACTCTTCCAGAACAATTCATATACCAGTGAATGTAACTTTCATGTACCATCAAACCATAAGCTAAAACTTAGGAGGTATCACCACAAGATCACCATTATCAAACCATCAGATCTACACAAGCATAGGATCAACATAAGAGAAATGCAGAGCATATACTGGAGCACATTCTAAACACTTTCATCATTCTGACTTCTTTTCTTTATTAATTTTCTCAAAAGAACTTGGAAACTCATCAAACCAACACATCTACAACACCATAAAGATAGATCCATGTACTCACAACATCTCAACATCATCTTAGTTATACATGTACAATCTGCAACATACTGAACTATGTTGACATCAATAACAACTCTAATGAAAAAAAAATCAAAACTTGCTCATACCTGTAACATTCTAGGATGCTTTAGAAAGAGAACACAATGGTGATGAAAGGGTGAAAGAGGAAAAATTATAGAATTTGGAAATACAGTTTGATCTTCTACATGTGACTGAAGATGAGAATGTTAAAGCCTATGTATAGAGATTGGATGAGGTAGTGGTTGGAATGTGATCTCTTGGCACTACTATAGATGAAACCAAAATTGTAATGAAGATTCTCATAACACTTCTTGATGCTTATAGTGAAAAGGTGAATGCTATTGAGTAGAATATAGATTACAATACTTGTACTAAGAATCTGTTGTTAGGATTTTTGACATCTTATGAAATGAGGAAGCCAAATCTAAGAAGTGGAGGAAAAACAAAGACTGATTTTAAAGCTACAAAAACTGAATATTTAGATGAAGAGAAATTTGAAGAAATTGAGGCTAACTTTGTAAGAATATTGAGAAAAGGCTTTGGTAAGTATGAAGGAAAATTTCCCTTTAAGTGCTTTAGTTGTGGAGAAATTGGTCACTATGCTACAAAGTGTTTAGGAAGTGCTAAAAGGAATAAACAAAGATATGAGAAAGAAAGGAAAGGAAAGAAGATTAACATAGCTTACTATGTTAATGAGAATGATAGTATTTTAGATGAAGATTAATTAAAAATATGAAGATCCAAATGACAATGAATGCTTGTTCTTGGCAATTAAAGATGAACTTACAACTAATTCAGAATGAAATTCAAAGGAAAGTCCTCTAGAGAAAGAGAAAGAAAAGGAGTAGGAGAAAAATGAAGGTACAGTTATCTCTACCCTACATGCTAAACAAGAAAAGAATTTTTGGGTAGTATATAGTGGTTTTTCACATCACATGATTGGTGACAAGAGTATATTTTTGAAAATTGAAAAATATGATGGAGGTTTGGTTATGTTAGGAGATGATATTGGTGCTAAAATTTATGGGATAGGTTTAGTAAGTTTTGATGGTAAGAATCATATTGATCATGTCTACTATGTTAAGGGTTTAAGGAATAATTTTCTGAGTGTTGGTGAAATATGAAAAAAGGGATATGATCTTGTGTTTAAGGATGAGAAGTGTGACATCCAAAAAGGATCTGAAACTTTGATTGCTATAGGAAAAAAAAATTTAAAGGGAATATTTATCAGCTTAAAGGTGTTGATGGATGATGTTTTATGATGTTGATAAATGATAGCTAGTTATGGCATAGGAGAATATGTCACATGAATTTTGATAACTTGGAAAGGATTAGTAATGTTCAAGCTGCGAGAGATCTACCAAGAATTACAAATCCTGTAAATGTTATCTGTAGGAATTTCCAGTTTAGGAAACATACAAGAAATCATTACAAATTAAAAGAACAATCTACTACTAGATTTCTGGATTTGGTTCATACATATCTTTGTGGTCCCATGCGAGTGCGAAGTTTGCTTGGTGAAAGGTAATTTATGCTTTTAATTGATGATTATTCTAGATATACTCGGGTTACATTTTTGAGAGAAAAATCAAAAGCATTAGATAGATTAAAGAATTCAAGGAAATGGTTGAAAATTAAGTGAATTTGAAGATAAAATGCTTGAGATCTGAAAAATGTGGTGAATTCACCTCCCATGAGTTCAATATTCTTTGTAAAGTGCATGAAATAAAGAGACAATTATTTGGTCCAAGAACTCCTCAGCAGAATTGAGTTGTTGAAAGGAAAAATAGAATAGTTCAAGAAGTTGCTAGCTCAATGATCACTGAAGCTAGATCACGAGAAGTTTACTGGAAAGAATCTATTCAAAATACTGTGTATGTATTAAATCAATTTTAGGAAAGAGAAAATAGTACAAAAACTTCCTATGAGCTATGGCATGGAAGAATTCCAACAGTTAAATATTTCAAGGTATTCAGAAACAAATGCTATATCATAAGAAATCAAGAAGTGATGAAGGAATATTTCTTGGTTACTCTACTAAAAGCAAAGAATATAGATGTTTCAACAAAAGATTGAGAAAGATTGTGGAGAGCTTGAATGTGAAGGTTGATGAAATAGTGAAGAATTCTATTGATCTTGATGGATATGTTCTAATGAACATGACTGTGAGAGAATAGAAGAAATTGTGGAAGAATAGGATAGAGATGTGCATAAAGAGTAGAATGAAAGAGAAAATGATGCTCTAATAATGTCCCTTAGAACACTAAAATATGTATAGAGGAATCATCAAAAAAGTTATATTATTGGAGACAAGACAAAAGGTGTGTTGAATAGAAGCAAAGCTGTTGTTGAAGTAAATTTGTGCCCATTCTTTGAAATGAGCCAAAGTCAGTAAGTGAAGCATGTCAGGATGAGCACTAGAAGAAAGCAATGAAAGAAGAACTTTTGTAGATTGAAAAGAATCAAACTTGGGAATTGGTCCCAAGTCTGGTAGAAAAAAATACCATTGGATCAAAATGGGTATTCAAAAACAAGTTGAATAAGAATCATAAAGTTGTTAGAAACAAAGCAAGGCTTGTGTGTGTAGGCTACTCACAAGTGGAAGGTATAGATTTTCATGAGACTTTTTCCCTGGTAGCAAGAATGGAAGCTATAAGAATGTTCTTGGAATTATTTGCTTATAAAGATCTCAAATTCTATCAGATGGATGTCAAGTCAAAATTTATCAATAGTAAACTAGATGAAGAGGTTTACATAGAACAACCAAAAGGATTTTAGTTAACAGATCAACCAGATATAGTGTGCAAATTGAAGAAAGCTTTATATGGGCTGAAGCAAGCTCCTAGAGCCTAGTATGCAAGGTTAGATAAGTATTTGAATCAACGAGGATTTAACAAAGGTACAAAAAACAATAGTTTGTATTTCAAGACTAAAAATGACAAAATCTTGATTGTAGTTGTATATGTTGATGACATTATCTTTGGAGGAAATGAAAAGATGTGCAAGATGTTTGTGGAAGAAATGCAAAAATAATTTGAAATGTCTATGTTTGGCGAGATGAATTTCTTTCTTGGGATACAAATTAATCAAATAGAGAAAGGAATTTTCATTTCACAATCTAAGTATGTGAGAAATGTTGAGTAAAAGGAAAGATTCAGTCTCTTTTTCTACTATTGAAGCTCAGTATATTGTTGTTGCATCATGCAATACACAAGTTTTATGGATGAAATAGACATTGAAAGATATCACAATGCTACATGATGATCCTATTTCTATCTTCTATGATAACACAAGTGTAATTAACATTTCAAAGAATCTTGTAATGCACTAAGAACAAAGCATATATCGATCAGGTATCATTTCTTAAGAGAGAAGTTCATAGAGAATGAAGTCAAGCTTGAGTATGTTTCGACAAAAGATTAGATTGCGAATATATTTACAAAGGCTCTTCCTAAAGATACTTTTGATTATCTTTAGGATAAGCTAGGGGTTATTGCCCCTCCTTTTACAAACTAAGATGCATTTGGAGATGCATCAATCTAGTGAATTCATGATTCTATCTTTTGGACTAATGGGTGTTGGTGGTTGCCCTTAAGTGGAGCATGCAGATTTTCTAAGTGTTGTCATTATGAGTATTTTTTTTTCATGTCAAATGAAGTTTCAATTGACATATCTTTTTCCTTTACCATTGATGTCAAAGGGGGGGATTTTTGCAAGAATGGAAGAAGAATGAAGTGTTTTCATTAATGTCCACCGGTCAGTTGGTTATCTACTAGTTGTTGTTGATTGTACGTGTCGAGGATATTGAGAAAATTGTATTAAAATAAGGTATTTGGTGAACTATGTTTTTTTGTGTGCTGATTGAGGTCTAGGAGAAGTATTGCTAGTCCATATTTCCCTTTGACGAAGTTTCATGGTGATGGTTCAAGAGTTTTGTTTCCCTAGTTCTGTTGAAGTTGATTTTGGCATTTGGAAGTATTGAGCTTAATCTATCTATGTGTTTTACACTTGTGTGTTTGACCATGTGTCAAGCACTATTTTTGAAGTTGATGAAGCATGTTGGATCTATTATGGGTCTCGATGAAGCATGTTTATGGGTCGCCCTCATTCTAATTCCACCCTAAGATGTTTGTCACTAACCTAATTTGAATTTGAAGTTGGATGACTGACTTTGTATCTTTTCAAAGTTGGAGATAGTATAAATACATAATGTTCTAGCAATGAAAATTATACACAAGAAAAGAAGGAAGATAAGTGAAAGAGTATATGTGACTTTGATGCTATTCTTAATGTGTGTGAGTTAAGTGTGTGGTTGATCAGTGCAGAGCTTAAACACTAAGTTTTCAAATGCAATGAGTAGAAGGCTAATTCTATCATTCATGTGAGTTGATTAGTGATTGTGGTGGAATCTTCATTGAATTGGGATTGTTGTCTCTCTATAACAAGTCTTCTTTGTCTTATTTCTATCTCTATCTAGCAGTGAACCTTATGGGTTGTAGCCCTGGGCACAATGAGTCCTTATTTTGGATAGTGAGTCCTTATTTTAGGTAGTGATCCTTTTTGTAATCAGTTTTGATATTCTTTATAGTGTGAGTTAATCTTCATCATGATTTTTCACTCATTGGGTTTTCCACATAAATATGGTGTTATTTTGTTTGTACATTTACATTTGATGGTTGATCACTTAATCGATTTATGTGTTAGTTTTGGTAATTTAATTTAAGGTTATAATCTATCACAACTAATTCACCTCCCCTCTTAGTTGTCCTATCCAACAACAATCACTCGATCAACTTGCATGAATGATAGAGTTAGCCTTTTGCTCACTATATATGGAAACTCAACATTAAGCTTCACATTGATCTCTAACACTCTCAACAAACACACACTTACTAAATAGAATGAATGTCGCACAAAATTACACTTTCTCTTTTCTCTTATCGCACTTATTCTTCACTCTTGTATAATTTCCATTACTAACTCATCTTATATTTATATCATCTTCAACTTTGAAACATATCCAAAGTCGGCTATCCAAATCCAAATTCAAATTAGGTTGGTGCCAAAACACCCTAGGGTGGAATTAGAATGAGGGTGACCCAAACATATCCTTCATCATTCTCAAAAGTAGTATTTCACAAGGTCAGCCACACTAGTGTAAAACACATAGAACCATTAAGCACGGACTTCTAAATGCTGAAATTAACTCAAATTTAGAACCACACATCATAAGACTTCATCAAAGACAAATTATAAGCAACACCATTTCTCTCAGACCTCAACCAGAAACATGGAAAACTACAATTCACAACCATGAGAAACATATCTGAACCGCACAACCACAGGAGCAAATCCGGACCAAAAAATTGAAACAACCACTAAACACCTGCAACATATCTTTATTAAAATTTTATCAATATCCTCAACATATACAACCAACAACAACTAGTGAATAACCAGTTGATTGGTTGACATCAATAACAACACCTTCAATCTTTCCATTCTTGCAATAATCTCCCCCTTTGTCATTGATGGAAAAACGTGATGTGAAAAACCATCAAAGATAACATACAAGCTCTAAAGACACTTTTTTGATTCTCCCCCTTAGAAGATAATTTATTTTCCTTTCATATACTTTTTTTCCCAATGTTTCTTTCCTTTTTTTTCTTTTCACATGCATCTTCTCCCCTTTTGAAATTAATGGCAAAGGAAAAATAATACTTTATATTGATTTCTCCTTTGACATGAAAAACAAAATACTCATAATGACAAAACCTAATACTATTTGCTCCCCCTGAGAGGTAGCCACCAAAACATCAGCCCAAAAAAAAGATAGATCCATAGATCCACTAGACTGACGCATCTCCATATTCATCTAATTCAAGAGGAGGGGAAATTACCCCCAAATTCTCCTAGAGATACTCAAAATTATCTTTAGGAAGAACCTTTGTGAAAATATCAGCAACCCGATCCTTCATTGGAACATACTCAAGCTTTATTTCATTCTCCATGACCTTCTCTCTCAAGAAATTATATATGATAGATATATGCTCCATCCTCGAGTGCATCACATGATTATTTGAAATGTTAATTTCAGGTATGTATTATCATAGAAAATAGAAATGGGATCATCATATACTACTGTGATATCTTTTAATGTTTGTTTCAACCATAAAACTTGTGTACAACAAGATGCAACAACAATATACTCAACTTTAGTAGTAGACAAGGAGATGCAATCTTGCTTCTTACTTTACCATGCCACCAATCTACATCTAAGAAAGAATGCACCACCATTTCTACTTTTCCTATCATCTACACATCCATCCCAATCTACATCTTTATACACACTAAGTGTAAAATTAGTATCTTTAGGATACCACAATCCATAATCTGGAGTGCCATTCAAATATCTAAAAAATTTCTTAATAACAACATGTGTTTCCTCAGGGTCTTCTTGAAATCTAGCCACAAGATAGGAAACATGCATTATATTTGATTTAGTAGTAGTCAAATATAGTAGTCTACCAATAATAGATCTATACTTGCTCTAATCAGTCTTAGGTGAATCATCATCTTTTCCCAATTTCTATCTAGTCACCATAGGAGTACTTACCAATTTGGAACCATCCATCCCAAACATCTTCAAAAATTCTCACATACTTAGACTATGAAATAAAAATTCCTTTCTCTATTTGCTTAATCAGTAGCCCAAGAAAGAAATCCATTTCCCCAAACATAGACATTTCAAATTCTTTCTGCATTTCTTCTTCAAACCTCTTCCACATATTTTCATTTCCTCCAAAGATAATTTCATAAACATACACTACTATAATCAAAATTTTATCATTTTCAATCTTAAAGTACAAATTACTATCCTTCATACCTTTGTTAAAGCCTTGCTGAATCAAATACTTATCTAACTTCACCTACCATGCTTTAGGAGCTTGCTTCAAACCATATAAAACTTTCTTCAATCTACACACCATATTTGGTTGCTCTGTCAACTAAAATCCTTCTGATTGTTCAATATAAACTTCCTCTTCTAGTTCACCATTCAAAAATGTTGACTTGACATCCATTTGGTAGACCTTAAAGATTTTATGAGTAGAAAGCACCAAGAACATCCTTATAGCTTCCATTCTTTCTTCTGGAAATTTTTTTCATGAAAATATATACCTTCCACCTGTGAGTATCCTTTACACACAAGCCTCAATTTTTTTCTAAACTTCTCCATTCTCATTCAATGTATTTTTGAATACCCATTTTTATCCAATGATGTTTTTGTCTGCCAGTCTTCAGATTAGTTCCCAAGTTTGATTCTTCTCAATCTGCATAAGTTCTTCTTTCATAGCTTCCTTCCAATGTTCATCTTTACAAGCTTCACATACAGTCTTTAGTTCAATCTCATAAAGTAAACATAGATTTACTTAAGCAACAACTCTTCTTCTACTCAACACACCTTTTGTCTTGTCTCCAATAATCTTGCTTTCTAAATGATTATTTTGTACATACTTTGGTGTCTTAGGGAACATCATTGGAGCATCTTCTTTTGTTTCATTTTTTTCATCCTACTTCCCTTGCTCATCTTTTTCCTATTCTTCCACAATCTCTTATATTCTTATACAATCATGCTCATCAAATACATATATGTCAATGTCAATAGGATTATTCATTGTCTCATCAACCTTCACATTTGATCTCTCTATAATCTTTCTCAGTCTTTTATTGAAACATTTTTATACCTTGCTATTAGTAGAATATCCAAGAAAAATGCCTTCATCACTTTTTGCATCAAACTTACCCAAAGTTTCCTCCTCAATTCTTCTAATATAGAATTTTCTTCCAAATACTTTGAAATACTTAATAGTATGAATTCTTCCATTCAATAGCTCATAGAGAGTCTTTGTATTATTTTCTCTTGCTTGAACTTGATTGAATACATAAACAACAACATGAATAGCTTCTTTCCAGTAAACTTCCAGTAAACCAGCCTCTATAATCATTAATCTAGCAACCTCTTTAATTGTTCTACTTTTCCTTTCAACAACTCCATTATGTTGAGGAGTTCTTGGGGTAGATAATTGTCTCTTTATTCCATGCACTTCACAAAACATTTGAAACTCATGGGAGGTGAATTCTCCACCTCTATTAGATCTTAAGCATTTTATCTTCAAATTTACTTCATTTTTAGCCATAGCTTTGAATTCCTTGAATCTATCCAATCCATATATTTCCTCTCTAAGAAATGTAACCCATGTATATCTAGAGTAATAATCAATTAAAAGCATAAAGTACCTCTCACCAAGTAGACTAAACACCTGCCCAAATCCGGACCAAAAAATAAATCCGGACCAAAAAATTGAAACAACCACTAAACACCTGCAACATATCTTTATTAAAATTTTATCAATATCCTCGACATATACAACCAACAACAACTAGTGAATAACCAGTTGACTGGTTGACATCAATAACAACACCTTCAATCTTTCCATTCTTGCAATAATCTCCCCCTTTGTCATTGATGGAAAACCATGAGGTGAAAAGCCATCAAAGATAACATACAAGCTCTAAATACACTTTTTTGATTCTCCCCCTTAGAAGATAATTTATTTTCCTTTCATATACTTTTTTCCCAGTCTTTCTTTCCTTTTTTTTCTTTTCACATGCATCTTCTCCCCCTTTGAAATTAATGGCAAAGGAAAAATAATACTTTATATTGATTTCTCCTTTGACATGAAAAACAAAATACTCATAATGACAAAACCTAATACTATTTGCTCCCCGTGAGGGGTAGCCACCAAAACATCAGCCCAAAAAAAAGATAGATCCATAGATCCACTAGACTAACACATCTCCATATTCATCTAGTTCAAGAGGAGGGGAAATTACCCCCAAATTCTCCTAGAGATGCTCAAAATTATCTTTAGGAAGAACCTTTGTGAAAATATCAGCAACCCGATCCTTTGTTGGAACATACTCAAGCTTTATTTCATTCTCCATGACCTTCTCTCTCAAGAAATGATATCTGATAGATATATGCTTCATCCTCAAGTGCATCACATGATTCTTTGAAATGTTAATTGCAGGTATGTATTATCATAGAAAATAGAAATGAGATCATCATATACTACTATGATATCTTTTAATGTTTGTTTCAACCATAAAACTTGTGTACAACAAGATGCAACAACGATATACTCAACTTCAGTAGTAGACAAGGAGATGAAATCTTGCTTCTTACTTGACCATGCCACCAATCTGCATCTAAGAAAGAATGCACCAACATTTCTACTTTTCCTATCATCTACACATCCATCCCAATCTACATCTTTATACGCACTAAGTGTAAAATCAGTATATTTAGGATACCACAATCCATAATTTGGAGTGCCATTCAAATATCTAAAAAAATTCTTAATAGCAACATGTGTTTCCTCAGGGTCTTCTTGAAATCTAGCCACAAGATAGGAATCATGCATTATATTTGATTTAGTAGTAGTCAAATATAGTAGTCTACCAATAATAGATCTATACTTTCTCTAATCAGTCTTAGGTGAATCATCATCTTTTCCCAATTTGTATCTAGTCACCATAGGAGTACTTACCAATTTGGAAACATCCATCCCAAACATCTTCAAAATTTCTCACATACTTGAACTATGAAATAAAAATTCCTTTCTCTATTTGATTAATCAGTAGCCCAAGAAAGAAATCCATTTCCCCAAACATAGAAATTTCAAATTCTTTTTGCATTTCTTCTGTAAACCTCTTCCACATATTTTCATTTCCTCCAAAGATAATTTCATCAACATACACTACTATAATCAAAATTTTATCATTTTCAATCTTAAAGTACAAATTACTATCCTTCATACCTTTGTTAAAGCCTTTCCGAATCAAATACTTATCTAACTTCACCTACCATGCTTTAGGAGCTTGCTTCAAACCATATAAAACTTTCTTCAATCTGTACACCATATCCAGTTGCTCTGTCAACTAAAATCCTTTTGATTGTTCAATATAAACTTCCTCTTCTAGTTCACCATTCAAAAATGTTGACTTGACATCCATCTAGTAGACCTTAAAGATTTTATGAGTAGAAAACACCAAGAACATCCTTATAGCTTCCATTCTTGCTTCTGGAATTTTTTTTTCATGAAAATCTATACCTTCCACCTGTGAGTATCCTTTACACACAAGCCTCAATTTTTTTCTAAGAACTTTTCCATTCTCATTCAACGTATTTCTGAATACCCATTTTTATCCAATGATGTTTTTGTCTGCCAGTCTTTAGACTAGTTCCCAAGTTTGATTCTTCTCAGTCTGCATAAGTTCTTCTTTCATAGCTTCCTTCCAATGTTCATCTTTACAAGCTTCACATACAGTATTTAGTTCAATCTCATAAAGTAAACATAGATTTACTTTAGCAACAACTCTTCTTCTACTCAACACACCTTTTGTCTTGTCTCCAATAATCTTGCTTTCTAAATGATTATTTTGTACATACTTTGGTGTCTTAGGGACCATCATTGGAGCATCTTCTTTTGTTTCATTTTTTTCATCCTACTTCCCTTGCTCATCTTTTTCCTATTCTTCCACAATCTCTTATATTCTTATACAATCATGCTCATCAAATACATATATGTCAATGTCAATAGGATTCTTCATTGTCTCATCAACCTTCACATTTGATCTCTCTATAATCTTTCTCAGTCTTTTATTGAAACATTTTTATACCTTGCTATTAGTAGAATATCCAAGAAAAATTCCTTCATCACTTTTTGCATCAAAC
This sequence comes from Sequoia sempervirens, assembly GCA_007258455.2. Taxonomy (NCBI): domain Eukaryota; kingdom Viridiplantae; phylum Streptophyta; class Pinopsida; order Cupressales; family Cupressaceae; genus Sequoia; species Sequoia sempervirens. The sequence continues at coordinate 10,374 of VDFB02288304.1, read as the reverse complement.
TTACCCAAAGTTTCCTCCTCATCTCTTCTAATATAGAATTTTCTTCCAAATACTTTGAAATACTTAATAGTAGGAATTCTTCCATTCAATAGCTCATAGAGAGTCTTTGTATTATTTTCTCTTGCTTGAACTTGATTGAATACATAAACAACATCATGAATAGCTTCTTTCCAGTAAACTTTCGGTAAACCAGCCTCTGTAATCATTAATCTAGCAACCTCTTTAACTGTTCTACTTTTCCTTTCAACAACTCCATTCTGTTGAGGAGTTCTTGGGGTAGATAATTGTCTCTTTATTCCATGCACTTCACAAAAAATTTGAAACTCATGAGAGGTGAATTCTCCACCTCTATTAGATCTTAAGCATTTTATCTTCAAATTTACTTCATTTTCAGCCATAGCTTTAAATGCCTTGAATCTATCCAATCCATATATTTCCTCTCTAAGAAATGTAACCCATGTATATCTAGAGTAATAATCAATTAAAAGCATAAAGTCCCTTTCACCAAGTAGACTTCTTACTCCTGTAGGACCACAAAGATCTGTATGAACTAAATCTAGTAGTTCGATAGTGGACTGTTCCTTCGATTTGTAATGATTTCTTGCTTTATTTCCAAACTAAAAATTCCTACAAATAGCATTAACAAGATTTGCAATTCCTAGTAAATCTCTTGCAGCCTGAACAACATTGATTCTTACAAAGTTATCAAAATTCATGTGACACATTCTCCTATGCCATAACCAACTATCATTAATCTAAGTCATTAAACATTGTCCATCACCACCCTTAAGTTGACAGATATTCCCTTCAAATCTCTTTCCCATAGCAATGAAAGTTTTGTATCCTTTCTGAATCTCACATCTCTCATCTTTGAACACAAGATCATATTCTTTTCTACACATTTGACCAACACTCAATAGATTATGTCTTAAACCCTTAACATAGTAGACAACATTAGTATGATGCTTTCCATTAAAACTTATTGAGCCTATCCCACATATTTTAGCACTAGTATCATTTCCAAACATAACCAAGCCTCCATCATATTTCTCAAGTTTAACAAACTTACTTTTATTACCCGTCATGTGCTGTGAACAACCACTGTCAACTACCCAAAAATTCTTTTTTGTTTAGCATGTAGGGTAGAGATAATCGTACCTTCATTTTTCTCCTTCTCTGGAGGGCTTTCTTTAACCTATCTTAAAGAATTAGTAGAAGTAGATTCATCCTCAATCACCAAGAATAAGCATTTATTATCATCAAGATCTTCATATTCTAAATCCTCATCATATATACTAGCGTTCTCATTCACATAATAAGCTCTGTTAATCTTCTTTCATTTCTTTTCTTTCTCATACCTTTGTTTATTTCTTCTATCTCTTTCCATACACTTCGCAACATAATGACCTATTTCTCCACAACTAAAGAATTTAAAGGTAAACTTACCTTCATAATTACCAGAGCATTTCCTCATTCTTCTTACAAAGTTAAATTCTATTTCATAAAAATTTTCTTCATCCAAATCTTTAGCTTTTGTAGTTTTAAAAGTAGTCTTTGATTTGCACCCATTCCTTAGACTTAGCTTCCTCATCTCATAAGATGTCAAAAATCCCAATAGTAAATCCTTAGTATAGGTATTATAATATATAGTTTGCTCAATAGCATTCACCTTCTCACTATAAGCATCAGGAAGGGTTCTGAGAATCTTCTTTACAATCTTGGTTTCATCTATAGTAGCACCAAGTCCTCTCATTCTGGCCATTATCTCATCCAATCTTTGTACATAAGCTTTAATATTCTCATCTTTAGATATATGTAGAAGATCAAATTGTGTTTCCAAGTTCTATAATTTTACTTCTTTAACTCTTTCATCATCATCATGTGCTCTTTCCAAAGTTTCCCAGACTTCCTTAGCTATTTTCAAATTTTGAACCTTAATCAACTTAGAATGTACTAGACCATTCAAGATGAACTTTACCTTATTGTTCTCTTCATGTGCTTTGATCTCTTTAGGTGTACTTAGACCATTAGCAAGAGGAGTGTAAGGGATTTTGTAAGCTTTCTCCACATCATATCCGTAATACTCTAGATATTCTTCCATCAATACTTTCTAGATACCATAGTTCCATCAAACCTCAAATAATCAAAAACCATTTTGCCAACCATCTCAAACCTTCCTCAAGCAGTTAAGCTCTTCACCAAGGAACCTTGTGCTTTGATACCAATTGTTGAACTGAACAACTGAGAGGGGGTGAATTAGTTGTTACCAAATTAAATGCTTAAAGAATTTACTAGAACATAACATTAACACTTCTTAGATCACTAAAAATTAAGTGCAAGAGAAAAAATTGGAAACCATCTCATAAACACAATAACATCAGATTTATGTGGAAAATCCAATGAGGGAAAAACCAAGGTGAGGACTAACTTACACTATAGAGAATTGTTGGAATTGTGAAACAAGCACAAAACCACGAGCCATAGGATCAAACAACAAACAAAACACCTTTCACGCAAGAGATCTGCAAACAAAGGTATGCAATTAACTTCAACAAGAAAAAGCTTAAGAAGAGAGAAAACTTTCAAGAAGATATGAAAGCTACATATATTCTCCCATTGATAATTACAATGAGATCAAATCCTTATGAAAGGAGATCAAGAAACCCTAAAAGGGAAACCCTAGTGTGCACACTTAATAATTAATAAATAATTAATTATTAATGTGCCTAAGTTTAGCTTAAGTAACTAAAGTGATAAGTGACTTAATTAATTAACCAATATGATTAAATTAATTAAGTAAAACAACTTATTACTCTAACAAGAATATCAAAACTAATTACAAAAAGGCTCACTGCATGAAATAAGGACTCGTTGTCTAATAGGGCTACAACTCAGAGGGCTCACTGCCACATAGATACAAATAGTACAAAGAAGAATTGTTACAGCAAGACTACAATCCCAATGCAACAAAATATTCCACCATAGTCACTCAATCAACTTGCATGAATGATATAGATATTCTTTCACTCACTACATCCAGAAACTCAGCATTAAGCTTTGCACTGATCTCCAACACTCTAAACACACACACACTTACTAAATAGAACCAATGTCACACAAAACTACACTTTCTCTTTTTTCTTATTGTGCTTCTTCTTCACTCTTGTATATTTCCCATTACTAACTCATCTTGTATTTATACCATCTTCAACTTTGAAACATATCCAAAGTCGACTATACAAATCCAAATTGAAATTAGATCAACGCCAAAACATCCTAGGGTGGAATTAGAATGAGGGAAACCAAAACACATGCTTCATAGGGACCCAAATAGATCCAACACACTTCATCAATCTTGAAAGTAGTATTTCACACAAGGTCGGCCACACCAGTGTAAAACAGTTAGATCCATTAAGCACAAACTTTCCAAATGCTGAACTTAGCTCAAATTTAGAACCACACATCATAAGACTTCATCAAAGAGAAATCTGGAGCAACACCATTTCTCCCGAACATCAACTAGAAATATAGTAAACCACAATTCACAACCATGAACAACATATTTGAACCACACAACCACATGAACAAACCCAAGCCAAAAAATCAAAGCAACCACTAAACACCTGCAACACATCTTTATTATAGTTTTCTCAATATCCTTGACATATACAACCAACAACAACTAGTGAATAACCAAATAATCGGTTGCCATCAATGATAACACCTTCAATCTTTCCATTCTTGCAACACCGTTTAATGGGCTATAGGGGGAGTATACCATAATTTAGTGGATCTCTAAATATCATACTAAAGAGCATTCAAGTGAGTCTCCATCCTTATGCCCAAAAAGCATAATGTGAACCATTAAATCATGGTGCCCTATTTGAGGAGAATCCATATCCTTCAACCATGTGTGCTATGAAGATCTACCTTCAAGAAATTATGATAACTCTAAATGAACGAGATCTAATACCAATTGATGAAACACATACTTATACTAAGAGAGGGTGTGACTTGAGTATAAATTAGCAACTTTACTCAACTTATTCAAACATAGCAATATTTATTTAATATCTAACTACCTATAGTAATATCATTAATGTAGGATGTAGAAATTAAGAACACACACAAGATACACACAATTTTTCATGGAAAAACTTATGAGAGAAAACCACAAAAAAATTGTGCTAGTTTAAACCTTCTTATAAAATTCGTAGGCACCAACCCACTAGAAATTGCAATCCCCACCCTTAAGCATCAACTTAGCAAGAGACTCCAATCTCTTTCAACAAGAGGCTCCAACCTCTGCAATAATAATATGATAATTTTAACTTGCAAATTCTTATATATTCTCTAACACCTCACAAATATGTCAAAATTTTTCTCATAGGTCTGTAATATACTCTTTACAAAATTGACAATAATATCTTCACAAGATATGCAATAATGTCTTCATGAAATCTTCTTATAAACTTCCATGATATTGTACATGTCTCTTATTTTTCTCCTCACAAAATTGCTGCTATAAATCTATGCACATATGTCTCATAAATCATCTTGAATAACTTTTCATTTTTACTCTTCATATACAAATTATTCCTTAAAAATTGATTGATTGTTTTGAGACTTCAACTAATTTTATGGATGATTATGTTCAAACGTTATTCATTGCAAAATTGATTTCTTTTGATTTGAAAATAAAAAAATTGAGCTACAAAATATAGTTAAATATTATAATTGTCCATTAATTTTATTGTTCATTTGATTTTTAGTTTATTTTCTCTAATCTTGTACCCTCCTTTGATCTTTTTCTTTTGTAGGTTGATAGATTTAGGGTAGAATTACCTAGGATATAATAGCTTAGTGTAGAATAGGCTAGATACTTAGTATTTCACTTGATCTTCAAAGATATAATTTGTATTTAGTAGATTCTAAGTGTAACTATAAGTATTCATTTAGGTTTGATAGTACTAGTGAAGGCCCCTTGTTAATAAAATCACATAGACCACTTAGTTGTTCTAACATAGTCAAGACCTAGCTAAAAGGGAACCTTGGAGATGAGTCTACAAAGATCTCTTATCTTTTCAAGAGAAGTAGAGTTTCTATCATTTTACTTGAAGTTGGTTGTGCTAAAACCACCATTGGTAGTCCTTTGTTGAGATTGATGGTGTATCTCTCCTTGTGAGTTTCACTTGAGGTATCTTCTATATGCGATATGGTTGACACTAGTGTCCTCATGGAGATGACAACACTTGTGTTCATGTGCATGTGCATGTATTACAACATTATCTGTGCTATATTTGTGAATGAGAAGAAAGTTCAATGCATTTTACACTATCAATGCCCTAGTGTAAAAGTTAGGGCATTATAAACCCATCCCTTTCTTTAAAGTGCATAGTCTAATCACATTAGCACAATGAATCAACAGGCGAAGAGTCTGCAACTCAATAGCCTAATAGGGTTTGAGGAGCCTATGTGATGAGAATAACAACACCATACTTTAAGTGTTAAATATGAGTCCCTTAATGATGAATCCAATGTCAATTATGGAGCATAACACATATAAGATATTTTGGTCAACTTGGTTGGTTAATATGGTTATACTTGACCATGCCTTAGGGTACTCATATGGAGAGAAATGGGGTGATCAATGCATTACCATAAGTTCAACCACTACCTCAAAGTGATTCTATGACCACTGCACGGTGTCCCACCCATAGGATTTGAAACTATGTTTGTGGCATAAAACTCTCCATTCTCCCCTATCACATTCAAACTTATTAAGCATGTCCATATAGTTTTTAAAGAAATTTTTGGAGTGGAAATACATTTATTAAGTATTGGAAAATAAAATAATACAAAGTATTACATCTTGATTCAATTAATAGAAAATGTTACCTAAACATTAGTTATGGGAAACTAAAATGAATATTAAATACAATGAAAATAATAGACATAACATCTACAATAAAATATATTAGTGAAATAATCCTAAAATATAAAGATGAATACATATATATACAAAATATGACATAAATAAAATGACAACTTAAAATATATTTTTTAACTTATCTTTTAAATAATGTCAAATGTAATTTACATAATCATGCGACTTAATTTTTCTATATAATTTTAGCTTTCAATAATCAATATAATGTAATCCCTTTATTTCTACATTATGCAAATATTAAAAAAATTATTATATTATTAAAAAATATTTGTAAAATTTCATTCTTATATACATGCAATCATTAGAGAATGATATTGGGGGATCCGTTATAAATAATTTTAAGATTGTTTTTTTTTTTTATAATATAATTATCATGAACTGAAAATAAGAAAAACGAAAAGTAATAAATAACAATAATTTATTTTATTTACATTGGAAAGTGTAATATACATTTAAATAATACATTTGACTTGGATTTAAAGCATGTTAAAAAATTTCAATGTCCCTCACCAAATCTTTTACGAATAAAAGTCAAGTTAATTAAAAATATTATGTCGGTGCAATACGTTGGTTTGTATAATACTAGAGTGGAGTATTGTAATATGAAACCAAAACTACCAACTTAGGAGACTTTTACAATTAAAAGTAACTTGTCACGTACCCATTGGTAAAGAAATTCATGATGAAATCTTAAAATAATCATTAGACTTCTTTTAATTTAAGGCTTAAAATCCAAAGTTGATTATGAACTTTAGGCTACTCCAATTAGTAGCATAAGGCATCCTAGATTAAATAATGACACCTTGCATTGATATTATGACAATTTGCAACTCCTATTTTTAAGAAAATGAAGTGCAATAAATAACTTATAATGTATGCAATCTAGAATGGCACATAAATTTTAACATTTTGGATTCTCTAAAGGATAATGATACTTTAATATTATTTTCAATTTTCAAAATTTGTTTGATTTTGTGTAAGGATAATAATGGTCATTTTGGACTAGTTGATAGATATGTTTTATATCTATGAATATGTAGATTCATGGGCTTTACTTTATCTAATGTATTTTTGTGTTGTCTATCTTTCTTTTTGTGCTCATTTTTCTCGATGTTTGTAGATTAGAAAAATGTCTTGGCAGGGTTGTTAGTATGTCACAAGAGGACATGTTCTAGGTAAATTCATGAAAAGCGTGTTGCAGTAGAAAAATAAAAAAAATACTTTAGTAATGCATATATTCCTAGAATGATTGTATAAATGTAGATTACTTTTTAGTGCTCCAATAGAGATGTGTAATGTGAATGATATTAAAATATAGCTCTAAAATCTTGGATGTCTAAAATGAATGCATTGAATGCCTTCAAATGCAAAGACTTGAAAATTATTTGTTTAGTTAACTCTTAGACGAAAGAGTATAGTTGGATTTGATTCAATTTATATTTTAGATTTTGAATTCTATAAGGCTGAGCCCTAGACAATAAATTTCTAATAGAAGATAGATTGAGAAAAATCAAAGAGGATAACATGAGTATGGAAACATGTTCTTGAGTGTGTATAATGATTAATTAGATAGGGGAATTGTATGAGGATGTACAAACATCTGGATGGGGGTAAAAGATGAATATTTAAAGTATCACATTTTACTCAAAATCCTCCAATGTCTTTGGTATGGAGTCTTCCCTCAATTGTTAAATCATTCATCTTCCTCATCCAAGATGTAAGGTTCAAATGGTTTGAAATTTTGCACATATTACACCAAATGCAACCTCATGTATGGTGACAAATCAAGTTGAAAGGATTTTTTATCAAATTGTTCTAAAATTGAAAAAAAATCATACCCTAAGGGATTTATCTTTATCATGAATCTTTGAATTTTACTCATGCTCAAATACAACCAAACTTGATAGTCCACCTTGTATATGTGTTCAATTTAGTGTTGCTCATGTTTCTTTTTATACTACTCTTGGTTGTCTCTAAGATTCTCTTGTACTTAGAGCTACAATTTCCTAATATTTCTAGCTCTATCAACATATATTACCTTTCCCATATGGCTATCCTACAAGCACATATAGAGTGCTAGGAGATAAAAAGAAAACATATGTATATAATTGTGAAATATTCATCTTTAGGAAAGTTGAAGGTATATTATGATCTCATCCAATGAATTTATATGCCTAATGTTATACTCATAAATTAATTAAACCAAAGTCTTACTTACCACCTTAGTTTCTCCATATGTTTATGGATCTGAAAAATCATTCTTATTTTCAACTTAGCATCCATTTCATCACAAATTTTGCACCAAAACTTACCATGAAATATGGAATCCCAATGTGTATTGATGCTTTCAAGAAAACCAAACTAAATCAATATGTTTACAAAAGTAATTTAGTTACATCCTTCTCAATACTTTTATATAGAGAATAAATTTTTTTTTTTTTCAATATATCAATCACCATAAATAAATAATCATGTTCTTTCCATTTCATATGTTTCCTTACAATTAAATCCATTGAAATTCAATCACATAGATAAGTTGGGCTTCTTCACACTATAAAATTTATAATTAAATTTTTTCTATATAATTTTACAAATAAGGCCAATATGCATACTATCATAAATTTGGAACCATTTTCATTACAACAATAGTCACTACCTAATCTTAAAAGTTTATCTTCCCTAAAAAAAACTAACATTATTGTTTTAAAATAGATAAAAAAATTGCATTTGAAGAACAATCTATCCCAAAAAATAGACTTACATTATTTCAATTGTTAACATAAATATTCACATTTCACATAATTCTCACAATATTTAGATATAACAACTTTACCAAATGGTTCAAGAAGAGATAAAGTATAAATACTTGAAACTAAGTGCATCCTGATTAATAAATCAATATGCTTGTTGGCTCTACCTTTCCTATAATTATTAACCAAGTAGAAATATTATGTGAGGCCCATCAACTTTTACTACCCTAACTACTAAAGAATCCTTTGAGTTAGAAGATATTAAAATGATTGCTTATATGTATGTATTATGGCTTCATTTCCCAACAAATAAATGTTTCCACTTTTTAACCATTACACCAATGTATATAACTTAATAAAGTACCTAGAATAATAGACCCATAAACAAACCAAAATGATAATATAGATTTATCTTTTTTCTTACCAGGAAACCACCATAGCATAATTATTGGAATTTGTCTATACATCAAAAGCACATTTTAAATTAGGTAATGCTAATATCTAGTGCATTATTAAAATAAATCCTTAATTCATCAAATTCCCTTTGATGCACATTCCCTCATTTAAAAAATTTCTCATGACCAATAATATGTATAATAATTGTAATAAATAAAATTTAATTTACAAACATTGACAATTATTGTGTTACATGTCCAAGATAAAGCCTAACCATTTTGAATAAATTCATATTGTAAGAATTCAACAACTTATTCAATAATAAATTTGACAATATTTTGTACGAACACTAAACTTATTCTTTATATGTTCAATCTAAAATAAAAATTCCATCAAAATAAATTTCAACATAGTCATCAATGAGATAGCATATCACTTCATTTATTAACCATATTAAGGTTTTCATTTCATAAGAAAAACCTAAAAAAATACCTACCCACTCAAATAATCATTTTCTAGTATCAAATGCTATTTTTTAACTATCATTTTCTTTAATCCTAGGTGATAACAACTAATCAAGAAATATCAAGAAATATCATTTTGAATTCCATTGGGAGGAAGAAAATAAGTTTAAAAGGAAATTTCATGTTATTTCTTTCCTCAAGCTTCATGATTGTATTCGAGAAATGCAAGTTTTAGGTGGTCAACTGATATGCAGGAATAATAGGCCAGTTCCTCAAATGCCTAATATTAATATTACAGTTCATACACAAGCAACAATAGCAAGTCAAATGCACTTCCCTTCTCAAGGTGTACAAGATGAGAACTCAATTTTTTGTCCTCGTACGGGTGGCATTAAGTCTGGTTCTTTCTAGTGTATGGCAGTCAAGGAGGGTTTGTAAATAGATTCCAGTTATCATCATTTATTACTCCATGCAATGCTTTAGTCAGTTTTTTGTAAAATGTTGTATATGCTTAGAGTCAATATGGGGACATAAGGAAAATATGGGTGATTTAACTATGTTTTATAGTTGTATTAGGGGTACCAGTAGTAGATACACACTGATGTAGAATTTTGAAGAAACTTTTCACTGCCATACTTGGCAATTTTGTAATTAGCTATTTAGATTAATATAATATACATGCTTAATGTGTTTCACCAAAAAAAAAAAAAAAACTAATCAAGAAATATAGCAACTTTCTTTTATTAATAACAAGTAATGTAAATATAATGAGATTTTAAAAAATAGTCAACTTTTAGAAGAAATAAAACTATTT
>VDFB02288303.1:0-26014 GCA_007258455.2 Sequoia sempervirens | reverse complement strand
TTTGTTTCTATATTTATTTGTTTTTGTTTTATATGTTTTTCTTATGTATTTGTGCATTATGTTTATGTATGTGTATATGTTTTAGTTGTTTATGTTTAATTGTATGGATTTGTTTTCGTATTTGTATTTGTATGAATTTGGGTTTGATTTTGTATGTGTTTGATTTTTTGTTATACATTTTTAGTGGTGAGCTTTCCATCTATTTTTTTAATCTAAATTCTTTGAACCAGTGTATTCTTGTCTCCCCCCTCTTTCTCCTTTTTAGCCTATCTAAGTCTGCAATTTACCATTTTTTCTCCTTTTGCTCTCTACCATCTTAATGATGGATCAAAGAGTGTGATCCAAAACATTGATGAAAAAAATTTTACACAATCAAATCTAGAAAATACACAACACTACAATATTAATTGTGGAAACTTGATAGAAGGAATTTTGTCATAAATGCAAAGAAAATTGTAGACTTAGCCTTTTTTAACACTTGGCTGATCCCCTCCTTCGCAAAAGTCAGCCATCATCTTTGGAGCCACCGCACCAAACTCATTTTCCTTCGGGCCAGTTTGGCCCTCCTCAGGTCTGTCATTCAGTCAACAAGATCGTCTATCAGCCATTTGAACTCGAGTTTGTTCCCCCTGCATCTTGAACTTGCCAGTGCATTACGCCAAGACATTTGGATCCACCTGGATGTTTCTTCGCATGTGAGAGCCCTGGGTCGTCGGGAAGATTGCGTAAAAAGGTAGCAGAAGAAATTTTCAGCGCTGCAGTGTAAATATTCATCTGTCTCTCATCTGCAGCCGATTTATTGAAGCCATCCTCATTCGTCCCTTTCTAGTTTCAACTCTCAGTCTGGGTCTGCCCGGACCTTGGCCTCTAACCGGTCTTCCGCCTCGTATCTTACCCTTCCAATCATTTCGCTTCCCTCTCGTTGCTCTCCCTCGTGCTCTTGGAACTCCACTATCCAACCAAGCCCTTCCGCCAAATCTGAGACCAAGCGGGCACTTAGCAATTCGGTGTGCTCTTACTTTGACAATGGTCCCTCTTCACCTATGGGCGTGGTTTCCTCTTCTCGTAGGCTCTCTCTGAACTATCCTTTTTCTCACCTTCCTCTCTTAGCCTAGTTGCATGCTTCCTCCTCCCGGTCTTTGCACACCTGGTCCATGTCCGACTAGGGTGACATTAGAGCTTCAGTGAATTGCTTAGACCAAGAATTAGAGATCCCTCTAGCGTAGAGTTTCCAGCTCAATGGCTCTTCGACTCGTGTCAATCATTGGTCTCTTCTCAACGGTAATCTTCCTAGTGATCCAAGTACGAGCGCTGGCATTTCCTGTCATCTCAATCTTATAATTTCATCTTCTAGCATTTATGATTATGTTTGTGCCTCTCATCTATTCCTTCCTGCGTCTGCGAGCGAGGTTGACACTCCGCCAATTGTGTCGTGCTTCTTTGACCGCCCCTCCCTAGTCTCCTTCGCCTCTCAACTCATGCCACCCTTGATAGCCGTTGCGCCCCACTTCTCTCCAGGCCAATCTTGGCCCCCTTGCCATCTCACTTTTAGGAGCTGTCGCGTCCAATACTAAGCCTAGTCCTACGTGCTTTCCTTCTCCGCATTTACTTTCTTTTTCTTCATTTCAATCCAACTTCCTTGATTTGCCCTTCGTTCGTTCATGATTGGGAGTCTAAACTGGTGATCAACCTCTCTACCGCCACCCTTGACCCTCTTCCCGTTAACTTTTTAAAGCGTGGTCCCAGTTTTTCCATAACTCCATGTACAATTCCCCACTTAGACTTTCTCATCAAAATTGAGAAGATTGTGCACTCTCTTCCTTTGAATATCACTGAAGAAATTAGGAAAGACTGCATGGTCGCCCTTCGTCATGCCAAACCTCCCTAAAGCCGAGCTTATTGCTTTCAACAAATTGGTGTGCAAAAAAGACTTGATCATAAGTAAAGCCGATAAAGAGAATGCTACTGTTATCATGAACAAGTTCGACTACCACGCCAAAATGCTTGATCTTCTTTCAGATACAAGAAGCAACAAAATTTTATCTTGCATCCCTTGTTCTAAAATCTTAAATAAAGTCAAGTATGCCATTTCTCTCTCATCCTTTGATGATGCAACCAAAAAGCGTTTGCTACCTTTTAAAGAAGTGGCACTTCGCATCTATGGTATCCCAAAAACTCACAAAAAGGACATTCCTTTGAGACCCATTGCGGATACTATAGGCTTTCCCACCTATAAATTAGCCTCCTTCCTTGTCAAATTAATCTCTCCTCTCGTTGGTAATTCAGAATCTCACATCAAACATTGTTCCCATTTCATTCACTTTATCAAGAATTTCAAAATTGAAAGTATCGACATTTTGGTGAGTTTTGGCATTGTTTCTCTCTTTACCAATGCTTCCATCTTTGATTCAATTGAGATTATTAGATGCAAATCCAATGATGAAATTGCCACCTTGGTAGAATTATGTCAGAAATCCACCTTCTATTCCTTCCAAGATGCCATCTATGAATAGGTTGATGGTGTGGCCACGGGTTCACCTCTCTCTCTGCTCATTGCTAAACTTTACATGGAGCATTTTGAAGATTAAGCCCTCTTCTCCCTCCCCCTTAAGCCAAAATGGTGGAAATGTTAAGTGGATGACACTAACATATGTCGGCCTCATGGCCTTGAGAAATTGGAAGATTTCCACATTCACCTCAATAGCTTGGTCCATTGCATCTCAATTACCAAGGAGATTGAATCAAAAGGCCAACTCCCTATCCTCAGCATCTTGCTAATGAAAATTCCTGATGGATCCCTAGGTCTTCATGTTTTTTGCAAGGCTATCCACACTAACCTCTACCTTCACTCATCTTCTCATCACCGCCTATGCCAAAAAAGTGGTATTCTTAAAACCTTGGCTTTAAAAGTGTTTCATATCTGTGATGAAGAATACTTGAACCAAGAGTTGGCCCATTTTCTCAAATTCTTCATCCTAAATGGGTACAAAAGAAAGAAGATCTCTAAAGCCTTTAGCTGTGACATGGAAAAAATCTTCTCTACCTCCTTACCCCCCAAACCAGAGTTCCTCCCTAGTGCTTCTCTCCCATATATAGAAGGAATCTCTAAAAAATTTCCAAGATCCATCTTAAGAAGAGGCTTCAGTGTGCATTCAAACCTATTTCAAATGTCAAGCACCATCTTCCCTTTCTCAAAGACTCGAGGGACATATTGCTCGAGTTTGAAGCCTATAAGCTTGTTTGCTCATGTGGCATCTCTTATATAGGATAAATTGTTCATTCCTTTTGCACAAGAATTAAAGAGCATAGTGCTGACATCAAGCATGATTGTATTTTCATATTTTCCCTTACAAAACACTCCTCTTCAACTAAGCACCACATATTTCTAGAAAACACGCAAGTCTTGTGCAAAGAAGAAAAAAATTTCAAAAGGAAACTCAAAGAAGCCATTCACATTAGCAATCACCCCACTAACCTTAATCGGGATGAGGTTTGGAGTCTTGGTATTGCCTGGTAGCCCTTGTTATCTAACCTTCATAACCATGTTCACTCTTAGTTGGGCCTTTCTCCTAGCCTCTTTGTTGGGTTTGTTTCTCATTGGCCATCACTTTCGTTTTCTCCCCCTCCCTCTTTGTCCTTGGTTCCCTCCCCTTCTCAACCTTTATCTTGTTCTCTCTTGCCCTTCATGCTCACTTCCTCAATTGTCCTTTTTCTCATTTGGCATTGTGGTTTCCCTTGGCCTATACCTTTTTGTATTTTTATTTATATATAGTTTCACTTATATATTTACATTGGTTTTTTGTTTAGGTTTTATTTGTATTTGTTTCTTATTTATTTTTAAGGGTTTTAATTGTCCATTTTTAATTTATTTTTATTTTGTATTTGTTTAAGTAATTGTTTTTTTTTTTTTTTGGTAATTTGTTTGTGTGTATTTTGCCTATGTTTGGGTATTTTCATAGGTTATTTGTTTGAGTTTTTGTTAGGTTTGTGTGTTGTTTTCTTTTGTTTGGTTGTATGCGTAGGTATATGTTTTTTATGTATATGCATATATTTATTTATATCTTTTTATTCATATGCCTACATATACATTTACCTATGTATTTATATTTTATGTTTATGTTTTGTATTTAGTTATGTGCCTTATACACATATACATACATACATTCATGTATGTATGCATGTATGTATGTATGAATGAATGAATGAATGTTTGTATGTAAGTAATCACTTAAGTTAACTTAGGCGTGTTTATGCATTTAATTATTCTCGGGTGGTTTTTTCCAGTGAGGGTTGTTTGATGCTTGTTTCTTCACTATGGATAGATTTGAATTTCACTAGTAATTGCTTGTTGTTTGATGCTTGTTTCTTCATTGTGGATAGATTTGAAGTCACTGGAAAATTTCACACAACAAAGATTTATTTGGAGGTTCAATTCAAATCTTGCAGTGAATTTTTGAAAATTTATATTTTTATAAAGTTTCCCCTAAATATTTACTTAGGGTTTCCAAGTGTGCATCAAAGGAAATGGGCCCATGTTCTTTTGAAGTTGTTGTTGGAAGCATTATTCCACATTGGCAGCATGGGGTCTTTTTTGTTGTTTAAATAACATTTTAGTATCTTTTGTTGATGTGAGCAAGTCTCACATATGGTGAAGTATCTCGTGATGGTGTGGTTTGTGTGAAGGCTTGTCAGTTGATTTGGTGCGAGAACCTAGTAAAGTGGTTAATTTTTTGCTCAATTTTTTTTAGATTCTTAGCCCTTTTTTGCATTATTGTTTCCTGAAGTATTTTGAGAAGGCTTCATTTGCACTATTTGGGAGTTTCTAATTGTTGTTGAAGATTAATGTCTTTGCATTCTTGGAGATGTGTCATAGTACATTATGGGTTTTTCATTTTTTCCTACTATGATTATGTTGAAAAGGGGAAACTATAAACAATGGAAACATGGTATCATAAAACATCTCAGATGGCTTCATTTGTTGCCACATTTATATAATCTTGTTCCCCTTCTTGGTACTAATAGTAAGAAATTTGCATGGAATTGCAAAAGTTATCATGTATTAAGAGTTATTGCAATGCATAATGATGATGCCACTTTGAATGCTATTGATTATTTTGAGTGTCCTCATATTCTTTGGACTAAAATTTGGGAAATACATGGAAATCTTGATACTCAATGTAGTGTAGGAAAATGCACACCCTTTCATTTTCACACTTGTTTGGGCCCGCCTTGCTTTATTTATCCTTATTTATGTCTTAATTGGTCCTATTTTGCATCCAAAAGCCTAATAAACTACATTTTTTTTGGTTAATCTTGACAAACATCAATGCATAAATGATAATATAACAATTCTTGTAGTGTGTCCCTAATTTTTTGGTTGATACTAAGATGCTACCTAGAGTGTCTTTATCCCCCAAGGGTCTTGGGACCCTAATTTTAGAGCATCTTAATGTGGCCCCTTTTTGGAGTTTGTGCCCCGAGAATAGAGCCTCAAGACTAAGATGCCACCTAGGTCGTCTTAGTCCTTTTTGGCTTATTTTTAGGATTCAATTTCAAATCTTGGCGAGATTTATCCTCCTTTAATTAATGAATCCCTATGTCAGCTTGTTGTGGTGTATTTTTGGGATATGAAGCATAGATAAGCATAAATACAAGGTTTCTCCACTCATTTTTCATAACAAGCAATTTAAGCATCCAAACATTCAAGCATTCAAGAGCATTCAAGAGTGGATTTATCAAGTATTTGAAGCCATCATCAAGATTCAAGCATCATATCAAGGATATTCTTGCATCATGTATGATTTTGTGCTAACATTTTTGATGTAGGGTTTTTATTTAAGCAAGCAATCCAAGTCAAGATCTATCAAGCTTTAAAGTCAAGATCTACATTCAAGCTAGCCATTTTCACACAAGTTTGCAAATTATACAAGGGTTTGGTGAGTTGCAACATATCATTTTGTTCATTCATCATTTCCTTTCCTTATTATATTTTATTTCAAGGTTTAATTACCAACAAGGGGTTTGACCAAGGCAAACCCCCATTTACTAACAATCAACAAGTTTTTCCTCTCTTGCATGTTTGTATTTGTAGATTTAGGTTGAAGACTTGGAGAACATTGGAAGTGTAAAGTTGTAAAGTTGTCATCTCCATGGAAACTCACCTATAGGCTAGATCCAAAAGTTTTAGAACTAGAGATTTGAGGAGAAGGTGCAAACCTAGAACCCAAGGATCACTTTCAGCGATTTAAAAAATTCAAAGTAGGACTAAGTCATGACCTAGGGAATCTTAGTCCTCCATAGTGAATTTTGAAGAGATTCTTCCAAATCCTATTATAGTATCCTAAGATACTGCATTTCCCCCAAAAAACAACAACAAGACTAAGTCAATAGTAAAGGAATCTTAGTCCTCCATAGCACTTTTTAACAACATTTTTGCAATTCTAGAATCCTCAAAACATTTTTAGAGTTCCCAAGTACACATACACTAACTTGTTGTTACTTATTTTCATCATTTGCACTCTTCATTTTGCGTGCGTCACTAGGTTTTATACGTTGAATGTTAACTTGTCTATTCCAAGCTTTTGCTTGGTGTTGAACCCTTTTGAACCTTAGAGATCCCACCCCCCTAGGTCTTCCTTGTTGAGAATTGACTCTCCACTTTGTGTTGTTAGTTAATCCAATTAGGGTTCCTAGGACCTTCTCAAATGACAATTGGAGAATAGTGGTCTTCTATGACCTAGGCTATAAAGCATCCATTTTCCTATTGTTTACTTTGGATAAAATCCAACATCTTAAGGAATGTGGTGCTCTTCCTCATGTTGGAGCACCTCGTTCCTCTAATTGATACTAATTTTTTCTCTAGCATGTTTCTCATCAATCATCTCGGCTCACCCTTGTCCTGCACTAAGTGAGGGAAAGGTGTTAGTTAGCCTGGTCCTTATATGTCACTTTCTGTTGTCTCTTTTGGCTAGTTGACCACCTTTCATGTATATAAAAGAGGAAGCTTGGGATGTGGATGAAATGCCATAAGTTGGCTCGCATGTTGCGTAATGAGTTATGTGTGATGGGGCAACCCCTTCCCTTCTCATTACGTAGCTTATTAGAAACATATGATATATCATGACAATATAATAAATCTCACATATGTGTGTTAAGTCAGTGCATAGCAAGAAAGAAAGAAGTGGATATCAATAAGACTTTGAATTTGAACTTTTACTAATTATTTTTTTGAGGAGGGACATAATAAATCTTAAATTGAAGTAATCAAGAGATGTGTAAGGATACGTTTATGGATATGTGCAATTAATGCATGATTTTAAAAAAAAATAAGAGATATATGTGTGCATTAATAAATTGGGAGATAAATATATGAAAATCTATATAAATAAATAATTAAATAATTCGATAGAGATGATCTAACTTTACACAAAAGTATACCTTTTGTCAAACTATAAATATTTTAAGACATCTTCTTAAAAGAAACTATATACATAGTTTCACCATGTTAAATCCATTTATCTCCATATCTTTTTAAATAGTAGATCCACCTTAATGGTCAATGATACATGTCAATTAGAATTTTCATCATGATCAACTATCTAAAATTAGTTTTAGAATATTAACTTTAAACAAATCATATATAAGTTATATACAACTTAATATATAGAAATTTTGATAATTTGGTTGAAATCTCCCCTTTCAAATAATATGGTCTTCTAAAGAGTTTTAAGTACAGCCAAAATGTATAAATACGGCCAACAGATTTAGCCGAAGTATTCAATTGAAAATTGTCGGACACCAGTGTGAATCGATCCGATGTTTCTTTCGAATACGGAACCGCCTACCTATTTTCGCGCATCGCATTTTGTCGCATATATGTGACGTATACGTCAGCATATCTGATGTCGCGGCCTCCGACTGGAACGTTAATGTCAAAAAGCTATGGAACATATTGACGTCGCGGCCTTCGGCTGGAACGATTATGTCAAAATGCAATGGAAGTTTCCTCCCTTTTCTTCAGCGTTTCCAAAAGTTTTTGAGTATTCCTGTGGGCTAGTAACTTTGTTCAAACGAAAAAACAGCGAGTGTGGAAAGATAGAACTTGTTGTCCAATAGACTTCTTGGCTAAAAAGTTTTCTACCATAAATATTGGAACTGCATTATAAAATATTAATGTTAGGGTTCTATTATAGCAAGAAATGGCTGAAGGAAAGATTGTATCCTGCACTGCCTGTAGACTGCAACGCAAGAAATGTTCAAAACAATGTATTTTGTCTCCTCACTTTCCTTCACATGATCAAGAAAAGTTCAGAATTGTGGAGAGTGTGTATGGAAGCAGCAATATCATCAAACTACTTCAAGTAAATTTTAACCATATTTACTTGCTTTTGAACGCCATTATCTTTTGTCTAAAATTTGTCTCCTTGATATAATTCTGTAGTGAGATTATTATTTTCTTTGTGCCGCTCACGGGATTATTCTGTTGGCTGTTTTACTTCCTACTGGCTGGTTTTGGTGAATCTTTTGCCTTGTATTGTCACTTTGTTGTATGTTTGTAATGTAGTCTGAGCTACTCCATTCCAAGAGCTACTCGTTCTGTTCAGTATCAGCATATTCTTCTACACAAAAGAATGGGTTTCTTATTCATAATTGAGGATTCACATAGGGTGGTATCGTATGAAAGATTTGCATGTGCTTAACAGCCACATAATTGATTTCTTAAACAGAGCTGGTCAATCGTTTTAGAATGCGCATTAATCTTCTGGGTTTCACCATGTTCCTTCTGCATTGATTCGTGTGATTTAAAATGTACGTTCTAAAGGTTGTGAGTAACCAGAGAAGGGGTTTTCTTCTTTCTTACAACACTTTACTTTAAATTCTTCAACAGTCCTTACATTCTGTTTATTAAACTCTATAAACGCCTGGATTTCACAAGAATCAGGCGACATTTAAACAGTGGGGACGTTCTGTTACTTATTCAAATCGGGTCTCTGAATACATTTCACTTGTACTCAGTTTACCCAAAAAAAGGGCTATCGATCATTTAAAAGTATCATTTTATTACCTAATAGATTTACAAACATACTCACAGATGTTCATAACTTTATTTGGTTAAAGTTAAAATTAAAATTCAAACCCTATTATAGATCTTCATATTTAATTTGATTGTGGGACTCCTATTTATGTGATGTTGCTTCAGGGTTTGGAGGCTAATCAAAGAGTAGATGCAGTAAATAGTTTGGTGTATGAAGCAAGTGCAAGAGTGAAGGACCCCATCCAGGGAAGTGCTAGTGTAGTCCAGGAATCGCATAAGCAAATAGCTGAGCTAGAATCTCAGTTGGCGTCCAAAAAAGAAGAGCTCATGAATATGCGTGCTCAATATGATAAGCTTGCAATCCTCTTGCGAACTAGATCTCCTTCTAGTGCACAAGTATAAGGTATAGGCTAATGATGCCTTAATAAGGATTCCAAATTTCATTGAGTCAGTTCTCAACTGAATAGGCTTGCCCTTGCAAGTTTGGTCAATGATTTTTCTGCATAGGCCCTTGTTTCTTTGAAAAGATAATGCACTAAGATTATTGCATCCACCATCATCAGGAATATCTCCTTCCAGTGCATTGTATGAGAGATTGAGGAATCCGAGCTTCATAAGATCACATAATTCATGTGGGATCCTTCCAATGAGGTGATTGTCAGAAAAATCCAGGTATGTAAGCTCTGACAAATTACCAAGCTCTGGAGTTATTTTTCCTATAAATTCATTGCTGTGTAGATCCAAATATGTCAGAAGTAGGAGATTAAAAAGAGAATTCAGAATATCTCCGCTAAATGAATTCGAGCTCATATTCAATGTCCCAATTTGATTCCAGACTGTGCTCTTTGAGAGCAATTCAGCAATGCTGCCATTGAGGTTATTTTGTTGCACATATAAGCCAACGATGCCTACCAAGTTTGCAAGGGATTGAGGCAATCCACCATACAATTCATTGTTGCTTACATCAAAGTGAGAAAGACCAACTAACTTTCCGATTGTATCAGGAATCTGACCACATAGTCTGTTACCACTAAGATTCAGTTTAACCAGACTGCTCAAGTCCCCAAGCTCTTGAGGAATCGGGCCAGTGAGTTGATTATTGCCTAAGGCCATGCCTTGAATCTTTTTGCATAAGCTAATCTCCACTGGTATTTCACCTACCAAGTTATTATAAGACAAATCCACTGGGAAGAGAGATAATTATGAGAAAGCACTAAATTCTCCAGTTTCAATAGTTTTCCTATGTCCTTGGGGATTGATCCACTTAGACGATTGGATCCCAGGTCCAAAGTAGATAAAATACTGCAGTCAAACAACTGGGAGGGAATGTGACCATCCAAACTATTACCATTCAAAGAAAGTACCGATAAGATTGGCAATTTTCCAATTTCTTTTGGTAGTTTTCCTTTCAACATATTACCATCAAGAATCAAATATTCCAATGTCATGGGATTACCCACTTGAGGAGGTAGATAGCCTTGAAGGAAGTTGTATCCAGCAGTAAATTCCACAACGGTAGATGAACTCCATATCTCATCAGGTATTGTACCACTGAAATTGTTGTAGTCCAGGTTTACAGCCTTGATATAAAGCTTCCCAAAATATCTAGGAATTCTTCCACTAATCTGATTTCGCGTCAAGCGCAACTCAGTCAAATTTCTGCAGTTGATAAATGTACTGTCAATAGTCCCCTGAAACATATTGACCTCCAAATTAATCACTGTAAGCATCTTTGCATTGCAAAGCTCCGAAGGAATGTACCCTGTCAATTGATTGTGGGCCAGTTCCAGTTGGCTTAATGAGGAGCAATTCCCAAGCTCTAAAGGAATATGCCCGCTAAATTGATTTGAAGAAAGCAGGATTTTCTAGGCTTTCTTCCATGTTCCCAACCAAGATGGTAGACGCCCACTTAACTTATTCATTTCTGCAGAAAATGAAACAACAAAGTTTAGATCTGCAAGTGTATCAGGAAGAGAACCTGTGAGAGAATTGTATGATAAAACAACAGAATTTAGGTTTTTACATCGAGCGAGCTCTGCAGGGATTGAGCCATTCAGTTCAACATTTGCAAGGCCCAAAAATGTAAGATTTTGGAGGTTACCGATGGATTTTGGGATAGAACAAGACAGAGAATTGTTTGATAGGTCCAGTTTTTCTAGGCTTCTCAACATTCCAATTTATTCAGGGATGGGTCCTCAAAGCAAACAAGAAGGTAAGAAAAGGTTTACCAGATTCACAAGGTTGCCTATTTCTGTTGGCAGAGGACCAGATATGTTATTGATTCCTAAGCTGAGGTCCATCAATTTCACCATACCTCCAATCTCTGGAGGAATCCTTCCTAAAAGAGAGTTATTCTGTATCCTCAAATATTGCAAATTTTTGAGCTTACAAATCTCAGGAGGGAGATCTCCAGACAGCGACCCTTCACTAATATCAAGCATTGACAGTTTTGTCAGAT
Organism: Sequoia sempervirens; assembly: GCA_007258455.2. Lineage (NCBI taxonomy): Eukaryota > Viridiplantae > Streptophyta > Pinopsida > Cupressales > Cupressaceae > Sequoia > Sequoia sempervirens. The sequence goes on along the minus strand of VDFB02288303.1, from coordinate 14,522 downwards.
TACCAAAATGAGGCGGTATTGTACCCACCAATTTGTTCCGTCCCAGCCAAATGGATTCCAAGGCCAACATATTTGCGAGCTCAATAGGGATTTTTCCTCTAAAGAAGTTAGAGCTCAAATCTAGGACTTTCAGGTTTATAAGCTCTTTTACATTAGAATCAATAGTCCCTGATAACCGGTTCCCACTAAGATCCAACACCTTGAGATTTTCAAGCCTCCATATCTGAGAGGGAATCTCGCCATAAAGCCGGTTGTCTGAAAGATTCAAAGTCTCCAACCCCTGAATAAATCCAAGATGTGGGGATATCTTCCCCTGTAAACCCGAATTGGGAAGATAAAGAGATACCACATCGCTTCCCTTGCATTTTACTCCCTTCCATTCACACTGTGATGAATTCATATTCCAATCAGCAATTGCCTCTGACATTTCCAGGCCATTTCTGAATTCCATCAGTGCTTGCAAATCCAAGTTTGCACCAGATGCACTTACAATAAACACAAACAAAAACCAAACCATCTTGTAAAAGTTATAACAGGTTAATTTAGGAGAACCAAAACCGCCAAACATATTAAAAACCAGCAGCAACATTGGCAATCTAGTTATTCAAAGAATTCGATTAGCTTTTACAGAGTAGATGTTCTTAACCATTGTTGCACTGTTTATAAAGCAACTGCTCCAACGGCTTCAGCTCTTCCATGCAAACTAGTCAAACTCTGACGATAGGAAGATCATATATTGAAATTCAGTTACATGCAAACATTCAACGTACCGAAAAACTGCAACAGAGAAAAAAATACCATGTTTTTTAAACATTTATGCGTACAATATCTTGAACTTCTGGAATGGAGTACTTTTTCGTGAACGAAATAGGTAACATTTCGACTTCTTTCCAATTGACGAGGAGAATAAAACACCTCTTAGAAATATGTTGGCCAATTATAACTAGCACTTGCACCAGAGGGGGTGCAAGGGGTACGCCGATAGAAAAGTATAGTGAAGTATTAATGGGATTAGAGTGTAAATTAATAGTTGTACAATATTGTTTGTATTATATCAGAACAAGCAAAGATTAAGTTTGACAATAGTAAATAGACATCTAAAAAACTTAATGTGATTTGCAAAACACCTGGTTTATGGTAAAAATATATACAGTTTTTGGAGGCTGAATATTGCAAGTTACTCTCGACAATTTAAATCTTTGTGTAAAGCTTTGACTAAACCCAACTTGAGAAAACTCGGCAATGAAACCATGAGACAAACAATTCCAAGGTCATTGAGTAGTAGAATCATATTGAGAAAAACAAGAAGTTGAACTGGATATATTATTGTAAGGCAAGTTGTTGTGGGATTAGTACAACTAGGGAGATATGTATACACAGTTTAGATCTGCTCAACAACTGTCTTTAATGAAGTGTACACATAACAAAGATAAATTTAATAAAATAACAGATTTTGTATTTATCATTCATTTTGTATTTGTTAGTGATTTACATCCATTAAGTAGGCAAGTAAAAGACTGATTATCTTTTGATCAGAGTCAGTTGGGCTAATTCTAAATAAATTGTATATGGTAATTCTAAATTATTGTATATGGTAATTGTATGTGGACTGTTATAATTAATTTAAATCCATGTATTTCAGGTTATTCTACATCAACAATTTATAATCAATTTCTATGTAAGTTTTAATTGAATCTTCATATTTTTTAGTCGCTCAAGCTATATTTTAGTATAATTTATAGGTTTTTTTTGGGATACATGTTTTCATATATTTCAGTAGCTATTTATGTAATGATCCTAACTAGCATCCACACACTTTGCTTTGTAGCTTTCTATTAGGCTATTTTTTGGGTGTCTATACGAAATGGCAGACCAGGTATTTATGTTGTTGTTTTTGGTATTTGAAGTATCATTTTAATGAAATGAAACACTAACCTAGGATTTAATTGGTAGCACATAGAGTAATGTTTCATATAATTTTTATGATTGAAAGATTGGACTAGTTAGTGATGAAAAAACATATGTTTTAGAGTAATTTACATGAATTATGAAACTCTGTGACATCAATAAAACCCTCCAAATTAGAAAACACCTTGAAAAAAAAAACCTTTGAAATTAATTTGAAACCCAAAGCTAAAATAGATCACAAACTGCTGCAACAAAAAATGATGATCATGATTGATATATGGGTCAAACTTAGTATAAGTATGGCCTGAACAAACTGACAAATAAGTTGTACAAAGGTGTTTAGATGCATCAAATCAGTCAATGATAGGTTGCAACCCTGGGCTGCCTGGGCACTCCCAGGTGCTCCCCAGGCTGCTCCCATACCCAAATGCTCCTAGAGCGGGCACAAAGTCCATTTTTGAAGAACCCGGTAACTTAGTAACCTTAAAACCACATTTTCAAAGTTTCAAATTTCTTAAGCTGTATCATATCATGCACCTAAGAGTCACGTTCTTTTCAAAAAGAAGTAATACTCAAGTTAAAAGTTGTACTCTTATTGTTGATGGTACATGGTGCATTCAGGGAAATAGTACATCATCATCATCTGAATATTCAGATGAACGGGCAGCAAGACCTGCTCCAGGGACAGATGAATACTTTAATGAAATGATATATTGCACTTGCAAAAGGTGCCAAAATAGGAAACTAAAGAAGCGGCGACTTGTTGGTATCCATAAATTGAAGTATGGAGTTTATATAGAAGAGGTACACTATAATTAACAAATTGTTATTCTTATCATAAATAAATATGCATATTATTTAATAAATTATTATTGATCATTTAAATTGATTTTTTGGTGAAAAGCCGCTTCCAGTTCCCGATATTCTTGAAGAACCAATGGATGTCACTAATGATAGCCGCTCTCAAGATGAAGAACAAGACACATTTATGGATGAAACCACTTCGCAAATAAATGAGGCTGGTATCAATGAATTTATCCAAGACTTCTATACATCTTCTGAAGAAGTTATTGATTCACCCCTAGCTCAGTTGGCTAGGACACCTCTTTTCCCAAATGCAGATAGTTCTATATTGGCGACACTTATGTTGTTGTTGAACTTGAAGGTTACACATGGATTGACAAACACATGCTTTACCGATATATTAAGGTAGGATTCAATATTCTTATAAATTAATGATCTAAATGTCTTGAAAGTTTCGAATATTGTGTATACTTATCTTATAAAAATCATTTGTTGCTTCATGTAGACTTTTGGCAAACAAAATACTTCCAAAGGACAATAAGTTGCCTCATTCTCATAGAGAAGTATCTTCAGTGATGAAAGACATTGGAATGGAGTACAATACATATGATGCATGTCCAAATGACCATATACTATACTATGGAAATAATGCAAATTTGCAACAGTGCCCAGTTTGTCACACAAACAGGTATCATCAAGATCAAGTATCCAAGAAGGTTCCTTATAAAGTACTACGACACATTCCACTAAAGCCAAGATTTGAGAGGATGTTCAAATGCAAGGAGTTGGCAAAATATATGCATTATCATGCACAAGGGAGGAGCCAAGATGGTGTCATGCGTATGGCTGCAGATAGCAAACAATGGAAAGAGATTGAGGAAAAATGGCCACATTTAAGAAATGAGCCAAGGAATGCAAGAATTTCTCTAGCAATGGATGGTGTCAATCCTTTTGGAGATCTTAGAACAACATATTCTGTTTGGCCAGTTTTCATTATTAACAACAATCTCCCCCCTTGGATGGCAATGAAAAAGGAGCATGCAATGTTAACTCTTATCATACTAGGTACTAGAGCATATTAATACAATGGTTTCTTGAAAATTATATAAAAGAAAAATTCAACTTAGTTAAATCCTAATAAAAAACTTTTTGTTTATTTAGGGAAGTATCAGGTAAAGGATATGGATGTATACATGGAGCCCCTCATTGATGAGCTTCGTGAATTATGGGATGGTGTAAATATGTACGATGTATCAAGACCTATCAATGATAGAAACTTCCTCTTTCATGCGATCCTTATCTGGACAATCCATGATGCCCCGGGACTCTCTGTTTGTTGTGGTAATATATTATAAATTACATTTCTAATTATTTTATTCATTTTACCATTTTACTAAATATCGTTTCCATTCTTATTTCAGGGCTACAAACAAAGGGGAAACATGGTTGTCCATCATGTGGGCCGAAAACATTGTATAGGCAGTCAAAGGATCTGAATAAAACTGTGTATGATGAGTACAGACAATTTTTATCACAAAATCATCGCTATCGAGTGCGTGACAAAAAAAAGTTCAATGGAAAGGAGGTGGAAATGAGGAAGCCAAGAAAGATGAACCCTGCTAGGTGGAAAGCACTATATGACAAAAAAGAAGGGACAGGCTTTCCACTAGGAATGAAAAGACTATCTATTTTTTACAAATTACAATATTATGAGAACTTGCCAATAGCCCACCTATTTGATACTATGCACATCGGGAAAAATGTGGCAGAGTGTTTGTGGAAACATCTAAATGGAACCAACCTTGAAGCACAAATAAAGTTACGAAAGGACCTCCAAGTTGCCAATATCATGCCAAACATGTGGTTGCATGAAAACAACACATTTTTTCATGCTCCATGGATTTTTACGTCAAGGGAGAAAGAAAACATCATTGATACAATGAAAAGCATAAGATTTCCTTCTGGTTTTGGTGCGACATTAAAAAACTTATTCACAAGAGATGGGTCAGAGTTCTTAGGGCTAAAAACACATGATTGGCACAATTGGATTAAGGTAACTTTTTAGAATGTCACATTTGTTGGCAACATAATTAGAAATTTGTATATCTTAGTGATAACATAATTTCATGCATATTTTAACATTGTTTTTGTTAATGGTCATGTAGTATGTGTTGCCCGCAACAATACCGAGCACCTTTGATCATGATGTCACATTAACTATTTACAAATTATCCAAATATTTGAGGTATTTTGAATCCATCATGCATACTCTTCCATGACTCTTATCCTTTGAAGTGCATTATTGGTAATACCTTTATATATGTTTATTCCTTTAGTTTTGAACAAATAATAAGTCTTTATTATAATACACATTAATATCTATAGGTGGGTTTCATCTAAAGAGATACATCAGGATGAATTGAATTATTGGAAGAGGAATGTTCCACTTTTGATGTGTGATATTCAAATGTACTTCCCTCCGAGCTTCTTCAATTCTCAAGAGCACTACCTTGTACACCTAGTAGAAGAGATTGAACAGTGTGGTCCTATCCATATTCGGACAATGTGGCTCGTGGAGAGATATATGAAGGTTCTAAAACAATTTGTGAGGCAAAAGGCTCGACCGGAAGGGTCCATGGTTGAGGGGTACATGGTTTTCCAGACAATGGTTTATTTGAGTGAGTACTTACCTGAATTACATCTTGAAGCTCCTCGATTATGGGATGGTAACCAACCTCAATCATTTGAAGGAGAAAAATTAGAGGGTCAAGGGACTTCAAAGAGGATAAAAGGTATACAAAAATGTTTGAAGTAATTGTTTTTATCTTAAATTTTATAGGACATAGCTTTAAATCATTATTAATTTATTGAAAAATTCTATTTTTCATTGTAGATGCTAAGGAGTGGGAGTCATTACATTTGTATGTTGCATACAATTCTGACTTTATGTTGGAATGGATGGAGAAGTACACTGAACAAAAGAACTTAGAGGATGAAAAGGCATGGACCAATGTATATAATAGACATGGTCAAAACACTGCTCGAGGACTTCCTGCAGCCCATAAAAGAAAATGGCTAGATAGATGCTCATGGAATTGGCTAAAGACCAATATTGAACATGAGGCAACAAAGGGGAAGAATAGAGTGACACAACAACAACTAAATTTTGTTAAAGGATCTAGAAATGGGGAGGTGATGCATATATACTAACATATTTGAGGTATTTAGTGATTTTCCTTTTAACTTTTTCATCCTTGAATCTAATTAGTTAATATTTATATGAATACAGGTAACATATTACAAAGGAATGTGGAATTTTGGTCATCATTTTTGCATCAAAAATGTTGATGACAAGAGACAAACTTATGATTGTGGAATTTCAGCATCATTTGAGGTGGAATGTCATTCACATGCAAATGATAGACAACCAATCACAAACACACTTCGCTATTATGGAGTGTTGGAGGATATTATAGAGCTTGATTTTATATCTTTCAAAAAAGTAATTTTTTTTGTTCAATGGTACAAGCTTATCAAAGTGGGTGAAGACAAAACTATATTTCTGCACAAGAATGGATTCCATATGATCAATACATCTAGGTTTGAAGCCACTTCTGAACCTTATGTGTTTCCAAATCAATGTGAGTAGATATTTCTCATTCCCAATTTAGAACAACCTGGTTGGTCATTCGTGATTGATTATGATCCAAGAGGACGAAGAGTAACATTTGTTCAAGATGTAGAGGACCATGATTTTCTTGAAGATGCAGAAGTCCCCCTTGAAGACACAGATGGCCAAGATGGAGATGATGAAAACTTTATTGGTAATGATGCATATGACCAAGATGAAGATCATGATGAGTTTACTGAAGTTTCTGAAGGATATGAGCAACCACATGAGCATCAAGTCCATGAAGATGATGAATTTATTGATTTTCATTTACCTGTAGTTGAAGGTGAAGAAGACCATGAAAACTATGGTATTAATTTATTTGTGGATTTAGGGCCCATTAATGATGGTGCATTTATACCATCAGATGAGGATATTTCATGTGAGAATGACATTGTTTGATCATCATGTTCACTTTAAGATGGTTGTGAGGATTCAATACTTGATATAATTAACTCTTTACAGGTTCAGTATTAGTTCTGGGAGTTTACAGTGTAGATGATTAGGAATTTTGAGTCATTAACTTGTCTATTAGTAACAGACTTATGCTCAGGTCAATCAGGTATATTGAGTTTTTGTTAACCTGTGTTAAATCAGGTGGCTTGGGAATTTCAAAACTAGGAATGATTGTAGGCCAGGGTAATGCTGATAAAGAGGAAGATGCTGCAATGGTTGACTGTGTGGAAAAAAACTCTATGAATTGCATCATGGATTCAGCATTACATCTGCTCATAGTTGACTTCTTATAATTGTCACCCTCCACACCTGATAAAGATTTCATTTTAGCAAAAATGAACAGCCGTAGAAAATATGTTGAGTTTAAATGTCACATGTCTCTACAGTTAAAAACTATATTAACTACATATCAGTTTTATATGATGGTATTTTTGTAATCAATAACCCTACACATCTAACCCTACACTCGTACTTACCAACAACCTTCTATATAGTTACCTTTTAACTGCAAACCTGCCTAATGTTAAAGCCCTGCCTGAAAAATAAAAAATTATATGCCCTGTTAAATACCATTGAAAATAAATATGTAATGTGAACCAGTACCTCTTGGATTAGTGTTTGAATTTTGGTCTTCTGGGTTGCAATGGGCTTTGCTAGATGAAGTAAGTTTAGGGCTGTGAGGTTTCCTTCCATAATATCTTTCCACTAATACCTTTAGAGACTTTTGTTCAATGTGGTGTTCTGCAGAGAGCCTAGGATCTGATGTTTCCTTTCTAAGAAAATCCCAAGGCCTTCGTTTTCAGGTAATAACATGCTATTAACATGCTAATTAACATGCTATTAACATGATAAAAATAGACTGGGTGCCTGTAATTTGTAACCAACTGTGATCCATAAAATTATTGAAAATCATCAGTCTTTAGCTAGGAAATCAATTTCCTCTTTGGATGAATCTTCTGAAATTGATTCCATTGACAACCTGTCATAGCTACAACACTTGAATATAATGGAGTGTGTAGGTTTAAATAACGTCCCTGATTCCATTGGTAACCTGTCACAGATGCAACACTTAAACATAGAAGGGTGTAAAAGTTCAAATAACCTCCCTGATTCTATTGGCAACCTATCACAGTTGCAACACTTGAACATAGAAGACTGTAGAGGTTTCAAAAAACCTTCATGTTTCCATTGGCAACCTGTCACATCTGCAGTACTTGAAAATAGAAAGTTGTAGAGGTTTAAATAACCTCCCTGATTCCATTGTCAACCTGTCACAGCTGTAGCACTTGAACATAATAGGAAGTTTCAAAGGTTTAAATAACCTCCTTGATTCTATTGACAATCTAGTGCAGCTGCAACACTTGAAAATAAAATATTGTAAGTTTTTTCAGCTTTAAGGTATTGTGTTCATTTGATTGTAAGTTTTGACATTTGTTCTCAATTTTCGTTATTATCCGTTCTCAATGTAATTGGTTGAGTAGTGTAGATATAAAGATAACCCTAAAATAGAAACCATAATTGCGATTTCTTTTGTATGCATGTCGATGAGGATACTCACAAGTATAATTTCCCTTGTGTTATATTTAATGAACATCAATTATCATTTACTTATCAAACTTACTGATTGAAAGTTTTTTGAAGTCTGTTAAACAAATCTGATTGTGCATATCTTGATATTTTTGTTATCCCCAAGAACACGTTTCTTAGGGGCATTTTTATTAAGAGTCATATACCCGGTATGTGCTTCTTTCTCTTTTTACAGTAATTCGCATTCGATTCCAAACAAAGGCAATGTAAGTTGTTATAGTTATTTGGTAGTTAATTTTTATTTCCTTAATATAAATTTTGTCCCACCAAGAAAAATAAAATAAAATATGCAACTGTCGTGCTGCAACATTTCCTTATTGATTTAGCATCTCCAATTTAGTAAGTATAGATTTATGACCTGTGAATGCAAAATGGAACTTGTCATTTTATCGATTTTAACTTTCTTATCCAAGTGCTTTTAGACAGTGGGGCTATGGATGGCATAATTGACATGTATTTGCCATGGCTCCCTCTGAGTTCTTGGTCAATTGTGTTCATTTAACCATAGCCGATACACTGTCTTCCCCACATCAGGTATATAAACAAATATGTTTCCAGTAGCAACTTCTTGTATGTGTATAAAAACTTCCTTTGCACTATCAAATTGACCCCTTTTTAGTTAGCACAATTGGATGCCCATTCATAGCATAAATATTTTTGGGTCTTTGTGCCGACACTTTACAATACAGTTCTCTAGCCTTCTCAAGATGTGTTGTCCCGTTTTAGATTCCTCCTCTTATTGTGAAGAGTCATAAAACAATTCCAATTCCAAGTGAAATGTCTTGATTATTAAACATGAGATATTTTTGTAATCAATAACCCTACACATCTAACCCTACACTCGTACTTACCAACAACCTTCTATATAGTTACCTCTTTACTACAAACCTGCCTAATGTTAAAGCCCTGCCTGAAAAATAAAAAATTATATGCCTTGTTAAATACCATTGAAAATAAATATGTAATGTGAACCAGTACCTCTTGGATTAGTGTTTGAATTTTGGTCTTCTGGGTTGCAATGGGCTTTGCTAGATGAAGTAAGTTTAGGGCTGTGAGGTTTCCTTCCATAATATCTTTCCACTAATACCTTTAGAGACTTTTGTTCAATGTGGTGTTCTATATAGTTACCTTTTAACTGCAAACCTGCCTAATGTTAAAGCCCTGCCTGAAAAATAAAAAATCATATGCCCTGTTATATATGCCCTGTTAGTTACTTTTGACAGGTGTAAGTATTGACAATAACCTAAGCAAGAGAAACACAATACCTTAAAGCTGAAAAAACTTTGGAAGTTGAGGATTGTTTATGTTTTTCTTATGTATGGAAACATAATGAAAATTATGTATGCTATTGTTCATGTGCTAGTGAATTTGATTTATATTACTAATATCAATTGCATATGTTCTTTAATTAATATTTTGTCATTTTATGTCATTATGTGTTTCTTTAAGAATGTGCCAATGGGTACTCCCGATTCTACTATGGGGGATCCATTGATCTTAAATGGGCTAATTGAAATGCTAAGGAACGGGCAAGGGCAAAACATTGCTATGATGGTGAATGAGGTAAGTTTGAAAATTATCTTTTATAGGTTCAATTATCTTATGTTTCGTATTATATTATGTTAATTTATGTTTGTGGAATGCAGGCCATCTCTAAAGTCGTGTCGACACCTATCACGCCCTTTAATACATCTAGTATTATGCCAGGGGTAAGATTTGATCTAGATTCTTGTGCATTTAATTAACTTATTTCACCTTTTATATTTTTTTAATATTTGTGTTTTTGCTATAGGACATTTCTAGAGTAATTCCCCCAAGAATGCATCTTGTTGGCATGCAAGATCCAATTATGCCATCCGATACACCCAATGTTGTGCAAAAAGTAAGATTCAATCATATGTTTGTGTGGGTTTGATTATGTTATTTCTACCATAATACCACTTTAATATTTATATTTGTGCCTTGCAGGATGTTTCAAAAAGATGTGTCATGCCCTCTACATCTAGACCAGAAACACCTATCACAAGTGTGGCATCAAGCACAATACCTCATAGCATGCCCTCTACATCAAGTCTAGGTTCAGTTAGAGTTCTTCCACCAACACCTGAACAAGTTTCCTTGAGGAGTCTTATAGAGTCACAATCAAGAATACTAAGGATCCTACCAGATACTCCTGAAAATGTTGAAATTAGGAGAGAAATATCTAAGCAAATTGAGTTATGGGAGAGGACATTATTGGGGAGTGCAGGGCTTACTTCAGATGAACAGGTATAATTATATGGAAATATTATCTTATTATTCTTTTCTAGTTCATATTTTACTTTTATCAATGTCATAACATGTTGACTAGTAAAAGCAGTATTGATGATTACATGGTTGCTTTGTGATTCTAATTTGTGATTAAATGGTTGTTTGATGATCTCATTGTAAATACAGGAAATAAATGACAATGTGACTGATGTACCTATAGGGGCATCTACCTCAACCCCTATAACTACAACAATATCCTCGGTGACCACAAAAGGAACGCAAGAAGTTACAATCTTGCTCACCTCAGAAGGAAATGTCTTGAAGGATGAAATGGGGTTGAAATTCTTTCACTTCATTTTTCATCTTGCAGAACAATTATTTGGCAATACCATTCAAATGGATTGGAGGAAGCAAGCCAATGCTAAGAAATATGAACTATTTAAGGATGTCATAGTAGCATTTGGAAATCCTGGTTTTAATAAGGAATTTATTTTAGATATTGCTCGGAAATACATTCACTCTAAATGAGACAATCTAAGGTCAAAGCTAACAAAAGACTTAAGATATCCACGTCCAGCTTGGATCACAAACCAAGTGACATGGGATGAGCTTATGAAAGATGCCAAATTTAAGAGGAAGGCCCACAATAATCCAAACTATAGGCCATCTGCACGACCAGGATCTAAAAGATGCCTTCGAGATACAACAAAAGCAACCCAAGCTAGGGTGTCAAGTATTGGATCTCATAAATTAGGATCTGGTGGGTACAATAGCATTTGTGGTGGCTTGGTAAGTCAATATTTTCATCTATTGTATTCTTTATTTCATAAAAAAGTCATGATTAACTTGTGAGTTAATTGTATCTTATGAGTCATTATACCTTATAAATTTGGTTATAATTGTTTATGTAGGTTCACCAATTTCAAAAGGAAGCTTCAGAGGACCTCCTAAAATATGCTTTACTACATGGTTCCAAAGGCCTTCGACAACATATGCTAGATCAAGGGGAGAAATTAGTCACTAGTCATGAATCTGAGGTAAGTTCTTTGCATGATGGGATATAATAAAATTTCATATTTTGCTTTCATTTCCATTGCAAAACAAATGATATAGATATTGAAATAGATAGATACACCTAGAATTATAATAGTTTCTTTTTGCATAGAGAAATGAAACAAGCAAAGCTAAAACTATGATTTGATATGTTATTTTAATGAGTTAAATTTTGTTGTGTATAGGAAGCCCAACAATCCAACTCATCAGGTAGTGAGCATGAAGAGGAGCTAGAGGAACATGAGGAGCAAGTGGGAGAAGAGAATAATGAGGAGGGTGTCCAATGTGATGAACAATTGACACCCACAATTAGAATAGTGCCTCGTATTAGTATAGTTCCTCATAGAAAGAGGACATAAAGGAAGAGGATGGATAGAAACAAATTAACAAAAGACATGTTTGCTTCTTATGTTTGAGTCTATTGTTGTCTAATCATGTGGGATTGATCGTGGATAAGAAAACAATAGAATATATAGATTAGAATGCTTTTTTTAGCTCTTAGGACTTATTGGAAGAAAAGAACTTAACAAAATGATTTTTTGCAAGATCTTTTATGTTCCTTACATCGATTATTGCAAGAAACTTGCCTAGTTTTCATTCAGACGAAAAAAGTTCCCTGGTTTTATACAATACATTGTTCATTGCCTACTTTATATATATATATAATGTATATATTGTTTCATGTACAATTAATTTTGTGAAGTCTAATCGCTGGTACAAGAGAAAAGTTCAAAGTACTTTCTATAGTTTAAGGATTTTCCTTAAACTACTCACCTCCAAAAGAGGACATTGTTATTCAAAGTAATGCACCTAGTGACATCTACATACTGGTATCAAGGGAAAGTGGTAAGTAGATTGTTTATAACTCTAAATTTGTTACATCCTTGTGGTTCTCTTTATTGTCTCTTTATCTACTTTACAAGTTAGCATGCGTAATTAGATAATCCAGAAACTCTACTCAAACTGATTTATGTTTGTTCTATTTTGTAGGATGAGATTGCTTCTAGGAAGGAATGGAAATGAAGAGGTAACATTAATCAGCTCTTGTTTGATATTTCCTAATTATTTCATTATCTGGTGGTGTGACTGTGAATACACAAGTAATTCAGTTATCAGAATGGTGAATCTAAAGAACCTTTCAAAATTTTCACATTTGTTTTCATGTCTGTTCTATCACCAACTAGCTTATGATTGGGATAATTAGTAATCCCATAGCACAGATTATTAGAACCTTAACAATTTTGAACGTTAGTCTAGCACCACAAATGGCTGTATTTTCTTCTATGGGTCCCAACATTATCACTCCAGGCATCATCAAGGTGAGTTACTGTGATCATCACTTCCAGATCATGAGATTCATTCTAAATTGTAGTCTAATTTGTCTATTCTCGTGACAACAGATCATTCCATTCTATAAACAAGTTGGCTTGGGAAAATTCAAAATTCCCTTGAATATACTTGAAGGATTTTGACAAAAAATTTACACACAAAACCTCCTTCAAGGAATGTTGAATAGGTCTACAATCAACATATATATATTGATATCTTGTACTTGAAATCCTACCCTTTTTTAATGTGGGGCAGAGAAAAATAGCTTGACTGAAAATTGTGCACTGTCACATAATATAAAACACTATTATCGAGCTCTTTTGGACTTTAAGACCGCCCCCTTAGGTGATTGTCACGTGAATTTGACTAAACAATGTACCATAAAACCCTATGTTGCATAGTCATATGCACTATATTCAGTCACATTTAACCCTGCACAAGCTGCACACATTACAAAGGCTTTAAACAGGGTTTGTAACTATGCATCAAATTCATTCATGAGATTACTATCCTTGCCACTGCATAGGTGTACTAGATAACAAGTCAGTGTCTCTCAAAGAATGTTGCCCCTGTCTCACACATATGCATTTCAATAATGGCTACTATCTCTTGGTGACCCTTGCATTCAAACTTTCATTTGGAATACTCCTTGAAACCTTTTAGACTGTGACTCTCGAATGTTGTTCAGGGTTTTAGCTTGAACCTTGCCCACATGTGAGACTGCTGCTTTTTTTAAACCCTTGTCAAGTATCAATAAGATGTTCCAAGGATCATACTTTCAATGTGGAATCAAATTCATACACCTGATCATGCTTTGATTCAATTCATTTGGTTATCATATGAATCTTCTTCGATGTATATGCTAATAGGGCAATAGGTGGATTGTTTAATGAATGTTCGGATTTCACCAGGCTCAGATTGCTTTGGTTTCTTCGATAGAAATGTAATTTTCTTGTGTGTTGGCCTACACTCACACGCTAACGTAATGTCATGACTTGCAACTCATTAAAGTTTATACGTTTCACAGGTTGGCAATGCATATAACGGTACCAGTACAGCCAGTCACCTTGAGTGTCAATGTGATAGTTTTTCAACATACACTTTCTTCTAGGAAATATAGCCTACCCAAATCATACCTTCATAGAGCCATTACATTACTTACAAACCCACCCAATTTTCAACGTGTAAATCCTCACTGTAACACACTGCTTGGGGGGGTAAAAACATAACATTTGAACTCAGCAACAAAGTACTTACACTAGTAGTTCCTGGCTCATGAATGGCTACACCAAACTGTAATGTTTATAAATGACGGTTTGTAAGTCTTACATCAAACGTCTTCTGACTATAATATGCATTTGGCTTAATAATATAGATTGAACTTGTATATGATGTTTTTTTGAAGTAAGCAAAATTAGGAGTCATTAGTACAAATATATTATATCATTACAAAAAGTTTGATGCT